>JAHZMW010001930.1:0-15702 GCA_027743745.1 Alloscopus bannaensis | reverse complement strand
TCCTCCTCCGTATTTTCCAACTGTCCCTTCAATCAAAGGCATGCGTAAATGCTTCTTATATTTTTTGTTGTAGAAATACCATACTATGTACGATGTATGATGTGTTTTGGATAGTTAATTCGAGTCTATTTTTGTCAGTGTTTACACTCATACTTTGTGAAGTGAGATTAATCATGGTCTGGAACGTAAATACTTGATTAGACTACATTCTTTAAATGTTACTACTAGGCTTATACTTTTATCCTTCTGAAAATTACCCTTGCTTTAAAGTTGCGAATTGCGAAAGTAGATCCGATTTGCCAGTGTATTTGATTTGCGGGTTGAGGATATCTTTTGCATTGCAAAAATCATGTTCGTAGTTCTTTGTTATTTCTTTGGCTCCAACTACCCTGTCTTACTATCCTGATAACATTCATCTTACTTCTTCTAGTTTCTATATCTTTTCTATGTATCAGACATATATGGGGTGTTGTTTATTGTGGTTGTGGGATTAGGAACAACTCCACAGAGATCGCCTCTGCCGTCTCCTGCCAACCCTAAACCGCAGGATTGGGAACCTCTCTTCCCCGCTGGCAATCCACCGAAATCCGCTAATGGTAATGTCTACGTATACTCCCCGTTCAGTGCTTTCAACTATAACAGTTTTCAGATTTTCTATGGCTGGATTTTCTTCTCTAATTGTTGTTGTTGTTTAGTACCATTTCCGAAAGGCTTTGCTTGTTTGTTCTTAAAAGCAAATTCACAGTTTGTGAGAAGCTTATCCAACTCACCTCACTAAATTTCACTTTTCAACACCTAAACTACCAATGTCGTTGATTTCTTTTCTATTGTGTGATCCTTCAATTCTAACAATATGTATAATGTAATCACTAAGTAGCATTTATGGTCGGCCTATTTGAGAGTGATATTGAAGTGAAAGTACTACAGATTCACAGTCTACAAGTAACATGGGAGAGATTATAAGGTGGAATTCTGCTACAATGGCCAAACTTTTAATTTTTAGCGTCTCCAATTCCTTCTCCAATGAAATCTTCCCCTGGTCGGACACCTGCAAACCAAGGGCCTTGCTGCCAAGCCTTGTATGATTTTGATCCGGAGAATCCTGGAGAGTTGGGACTAAAGGTTCGAACACAATGATTTTGTATATTATGAATATATTTTGTATATTTTGTATTGCCAGTCTAAATTTTGTGTGACATTTTATTTGCAGGAAGGAGAAACGATTATACTTGTGAATCGCATTGATGAGAACTGGTACGAAGGGACGGTGAATGGAAAAACAGGATATTTTCCTGTGTCGTACGTTCAAGTGCTTGTTCCGTTGCCTCAGTAAGTCTGAGACTGCGTGCCCAATGAAATGAATGCCTACTGCAGTCAAATCAGAGCCAGAAATTAAATTTCATGCGGAAAGAAGTCTCTCATCGTGGGCATTTTTGGAAGCTGAAAGCAAAATTCTAATATGACAATAGCCAAATCTGCATAATTACTATCTGTGTCTTTAGACCTTGCAAAATTTATCGTCAATCCTTTGAATTGTTCTACTAAGTGTTGTTAATGTAGCTCTAACGGTTGCTGGCACCAAAAAAAGAATAAAAGCTTCAAATCGTTAACCGGAGTGCAGAGGTTACGCACACTGTTGCGGCTATGACTTACAATGTAAGCATTTCAAATCAAAAAGTAGTGCCAGCGTTTCTAAAAAACTAAAAGCTAAAATTCCATGTTCCATGTGAGTTAATTGGTAATCTTACAATTCAGTGGTTCTGATCTATTGATATAGTACACATAATGAATGAGATTGATCTTTATATTCACCTAACCTTGCAACACACGTAGTCATTTGTAGCAATTGGTAAAATAATTTAGTCTCCGGGTAAATTCAATGAAATTATTCACAAGAACTGTCTGTTTTATATTAATAGAATTTCTCTTGTATCAAGTGTAAGTAGATATATAGCTAGATGCCCGATACTTAACTTTTTGGTTTCAGCAGTTATCGGCTGGTAGAATTTTCCACGACGAGGACGTATTAGTGTAAGTTTAATTCGAGTTTTTTTCCAAATTACGTTGATAAACTTTCATCACTGGTGCAGTGATCACATTTTGTAGTGGCTGCCTGGTTAAAAGAAGTCTCTAATTCGTTTGCAGAGAAAAATGTTAGCTCTTCAAGTTTGATCTAATTGAATCGTGTTAAACCTTTCTATGCTAGCAACTATTTGACTTGTCACCTATTGGAAGAAAATTAGATGATTTACGACTGGTTTTGCTTTGTTTTCGAGGCTTATGTATATGAATATCATACTAGTAGCGTACGTTAATACACGTCAATGCACTGGTACGCTGGCAATACTATCATGAATTAAGCTAACAAATTAGCGAGTTGTTAACATTAGTCACGGGAAGTAGTAAGTGCGACCAGAGTATGTACTCGAATTTACTCTACGGTTCGTTGTAGTGTTTCAGTGATACGAATGTATAATATGATATTTTATTCAGATTCATAGCCAAAGAAGTCACAATAATGAATAAGGCAAAATCTTAACACCACTGCAGCTCTTATTTTAAACAATGATGCAACGGACGTTTTTACATAACTAAAGTCACGATAATCAGTTTAGCGTAACAGAAACAATGGATCACTGAATAACTGACTGAGTAATAATGGTAAACCATAAACCACTGTGAGTCTTCTTTACTACTTGTATTTGATATGTCAATCATATTTTGTTTGATTTAATTCATCGGACATCCTTATCATAACTGGGAGGTTCAATATTCAGTAGCTATAAACAAGGACTCCGTTAACGATTTTAATAACATTTCAGTGGTTTGTGAAAAGCTTTTAGCCTGTACTTCCTGAGTTTGTCATGCAGGTGAATTATTTTACAAAAAAAACTTTCGTGGAAAATGCACTTTGAGAGTTAAGAGTGTGATATTTTGTAGTTGTATTGAAACCTGTAATTTTACAAATGAACAGTGATTATCTGTTTGCTAGATACGAATATAGCGAAGCCCTTTTTGGTCACACCATGTTGAATCTCGAGAGTCGATTATTTGTGTGTCATTTTTAATGAGTTGGTGTTGCTCACCTCTACCAAATCTGGTAGATTATCCTACGCAAAAGATGCCATAATTGTATAAAAACGTAGCTATATGCATGACAGGTGTTCAACTTCAAAGATAAGTTTAATTATTTATTTTAAGATATTCATAAACATGTACAGGAGATTTGATAAGTAGCTAGTGTTATCATCGTTGTTAAATTCTATTTTGCTGTTCCCATTGCAAACAATCCATCAAGATTCAGCGAGTGCTCTGTTTTACACATACAACAAAAAGTAAATTTAAATCATCACGTGAAAAGGCTTGATCTAATTTCTCGCGGAACTCTAGTCGCCAAATAGATGTCCTGTAGTGAAAAAAAATGATCGTAGAATCGATTGGTGTCAATCACTAAAATGTAGTGTGTATATAAAATTAATCGTTTTAATATTCATTTCTGTTTGTACAATATATTTAATACTACTTCCCTATAAGCATCATTGGCAAGATAAATTGGGATATGATTTTCTGACATTATATCAACTACCGAGATATACATAATTATAAATTAGAGATATAATTTTGTAAATAAATTTTGAATACGTGTCTGTCATCCATGATTATTTCAGACTGTAATGGTTAAGAAGATCACACACCGACTACTTACACATTTATGTATATACTTATATATCGAATTATGTTAAGGTACACATTGAGTCAGTCTTTGGATAAAACTCTAATATAATTGTTGTTGTTGAATATATGTAAATGTAAGCAATCAGTAGCCTAGAAGTAATGGTTGGACTAACCAAGAATTATTATCAAACTATGTGATTCATTGTCCGTTTCACGTTTAATGACTAGAAGTTTATCATCACAATTGTCTGCTACCGATTATTATGTAACTTAACAAACTTGCAATGTACTAATCAAACAATATCCTGTTGAGTAGGTGTATGATGACGTGTCGTGCGGAAAGGAACATTGATGTGAAAAATCGTGATGATTGTCAATATAAAGTTAGTTAATCATGCATAGTTTGTATATAAATCCAGTACTGGGCAAAATATGTATGAGGAGATGCAGATCATAGTGCTGTAATCATAAGGCCATTCAGATGTAGTTGGAACAGTATGTGAACTTTTAAACAACTGATGAGTCGTGGATTTTGTCAAATAAACGTATTCTCTCACTCGTTACTGAAACCACGTTTTCTGGAATCTTGCTTTTGGAGGCGTTTACAACTGGTTGCATGCCAGCATGATGTAAGTTATCCGGCTGCACAATATATGAACGAGATATAGAATGGCACTTTGATTTCAGAAAAAATATAACTTTCAGACCATGCTTGTTTATTTATGTAATTTCATTAACGGAAGAGTTTTCACCCACTATTTTTGTAGAATATACAATTAAAGTATTACATATTAAAGCAACGATACAATTAGGCGTCTCTTAAGTAGACACCTACAATCAATTACCAAAGTGTCATTATTGAAAATATACGCGAATAGATTAATACAGACCTGCACTGGAAGACTTTGTTAGTTTTGCATATTGCATAGTGCGGCAAGAGAAAGTCATTATGATCAGTTCACGGTTTTACTTTCTTGAACAGGAGTGATAATTAAAAGAAGTGAAATTGGAAATGGAAAATACATACTTTTTCTTACACTTCCAACACTGCGTTGTAACAACGGAGTATATATATTAGATGAAATCTGAATCAATTTGGAATGTTATAATTACAATTTAATTTTTCCTGACATTACATATATGGCACATATCAACTTCCCACGGAACTGAACTCAGGACTGAATTTCACAATACAACTAAAGTGTTCACCCGTATGAATATAAAATGAACAGTGAACAACTAAAATCAAGTTGCTTTCTGGGATTCCGGGACAATGTCGTGGCGGTCATGGTCAATCACATTAGTGTACACATTTCAGAAGCAATATGTAGTAAATCAAAAATCAGAAGAAAAAATAGCTTTCATGAGTTTCACAAGCTCTTCAATACTGATTCAAATTTATCAAAGAAAATGTTTGCATGACGAGGTTGAAAGAGTAACGTTGGTCTGAAACGGATCGCTCTATCACCGCAACCCCCGGATTGGACACCTGTAATTAAGTCGTAACACGGAATGTTAAATCCGTGAGGTTGTATTTGATGAGTTTTTTTACTTTGACAAGCGTATTTACCTTGCTGTCGAAGATTGTTCACAATCTTGTCACGTATTTCAGTTGAACTGCAGTCAATTGCGCAGAAAGTTCCTCTTCCACGGGCAGAATTCAAGAGATTTGGATACTTGTTCTGAAAATTAATTTTATTACAATGCTTAAAGAAATGCCGTATTCATATTAAAGTAAACTAGTATGTGTCTGAAAACATTTTACCTGGAAATTTTTGAGCTCGGACATCAAGAGGTTACCCGTATTCTTTGCGTTATCCAACAAATTATCTCGTTTGACAACCTCCAAGATTTTTTTGAGAACCTGCACTTTACTTGGCTCGCCCATCCATGTATTGAAAATTCTGTAGCCCTGATCAGGACTAAAGAGAAGAATATTTTATTATTGAATTTTTAAGGCAAAAGCAAAATATTTTCTAGTACAAGTAAAAGTTTAAACGCTTTGATTACGTGAACTCAGGAAGAGTTTGGAATGCGTGCATGTCAGGGATGCCAAAGTTCTTCCATGAAAAGCACCTGAATCAGAAATAAAAATGAATGTTTAGTTCAGCCATTTTGTGTAATTAAATGTGAGAATTGCTGAAATACCATCGAAAGCCAAAATTGACATTGGAGGTGACCCCGGAGCTTTGTTAAGCATGCAAGTTTCGATCTCTGCGGGAGTAAAATTTGAGCCTCCCCGTTGTTTCTTGCGGTACCAGAAGAAAATTGCCTTGAACGCATTTTCGTTGGAGCAGGACCCACAAGCCATTGTCGTTATCTGGTTCAAACCCTTTGGAGCAAACTGTGAAAAGTTTAAAGATACAGCATAAATTCGCGAGTCTGCTAACATTTATTCTTAAATACCTAAGTATTTCTGCTTAAAACTGCATACGTCCAACAATGCCGACTTTAATTCGGAAACCCAGTTCTTCCCTGGAAAGACTCCTAACGCTGGTCGGTTAATGAGAGTTCTCTGCCAAAAATCATGCAATACAGGTGGTTTAAAGCGAAAAGCATCATTTTATGTAATTTATTTTAATGAAATTGTAGACTTCTCACCACATGATGCGGATCGCTGTACAGTTTCAAGAGATCGGGATGATTGTAGCCCAATGGAATGGAGGATATCTGAGTGTAAATGTCAAGGTACGTGTTTCCATCCACATCGACCAAATAGTTCCCAATAGACTTGTCATAGTCCGCAAAGATTTGCACGTGGCCAATTTGCTACATTAATAGTAACAAAGAGATTTTAAGCGTCTATTTTGTGTCTTTTGTAAAATGATTTTAACATCATATCTGCCATCCCTTGTATGTGCGAAAATGCAATTTTTTATACCTGCATACTTCCAAGCTCCTGAAGGAGCTGTTTGGAAACTGGACCGGGTGCTGCGGTCTTCATGGTAGGACCACTGGGTTCTCCATTTATGGCAATATTTCCAGAGCTGAGGTGACGAGCAGCTTAAATCATAAAACACTTATTTAGTTTTTCTACCCAAATTAAAATAATGTCCAGGGGGTCAAATCTTGTTCGCATACCAGAAGTGGATAAGACGCGAGAAGAAAATCTCGTCATTGCCTGTGACATGGCTGCCATGTTGGAAGCTTCACGACACCGGTTTCGGGGCTTATAGGTTTTGGAATGTTTCAAGCTTCAGAAACAGCAAACCTGTTAATAGTCAAGATCATGAGCTTGTAATAAGTTCAAGAGAAAGTGAAATTCCCTTCTGTAATCCTTGGCTTTGGAAGTCGAGAAGATATTTACTTCGCATATTTGCACATTCGATTTGATTGCTTTAATAGAGTTTAATGGTGTTTCAAGGACGTGGAACAAGTACGCCTCAAAATCAGAGAGGCAAGCCGTTATATTTTTAGGTATAGATCCAGCTTAGAGCTTGTGACAAAGTGTCTTTTCAATAACGGGAACGCTTACAATGCAGCCTATAGTAATTGATATAATATGAACATTTCAAAAGTAGGAAAATAGGGCCAAGCTTACTTGTAGAACAATTCGTAGAAGAATTTCATGCGAACGAGCACAAGTATATATCGCGTGCAAAATCCTACTGAGCTTCTGCTCTGAACTTTTGCACATAAGGCACAACCACTCTAGAGTTTTGTTGCTAGCGCAAGTGTGAAAGTAATACTGCTGTCACTCGATCGTGATTAAATTACAGTTTTGTGGACGTGGTCTGATGTGGGCACATGTAAAATATTGTGTGGAACTCTTAAAAATGCTTTTACATAACATTCAACTCTTTCTCGCTTGAACACATTCCAACAGATTGAATCGTGCTCGTTTCAATCTTTTTACCAAGTCTTTGGTCTTGTGTACATCAACATCGTGTTTCATGTAAACACTTCCAGTTAAGTCAAGGTCAACTTCTCTGTGTGTAGCGTACTGAGGCTGAAGAGCGAGCAACAAATCTTCATCATTCGTCATTGTATAATATATCTAGCTACCTATATGCTATAAAGGGCAGAGATGCGATATAAGTTTCATGGTAGCAACAATGAGAGTTGGGCAGTAAAAGCGCTCTGGCTCTTCGTGAAAGTAATACTAAATATAGTCTATGCAATAAACAATTTTTATATAACTTTGATCACCGCAGTTGATTGGACGAGAAATGTGGTGAAATGGGTCTGGCTCGTTTGGTATCAAAAAGGGCGATGCCCATTTGATTAGAGATAACGATTAGAGTACATACTCCCTCATATCTAAATTTACTTTATGAACCGGTATTCTCAGTATTCTGTAATAAAAATTAACCCTTAATCTTGACGTAATTTTAACTGCATGCTCATCATTCGTATTTCAATATTTCTAGTTTGTCAAGACCAAAACTTGTCATTGCAGAGATCGTGGATTTTACATAGAATAGTCTATGTAGGATACAAATATTATAAAATCTTTGGGTAAAAGTTTAAAAGCATCATCAACATGGCTTTGGCGTACATAACTTAATTAGTAGTGATTAATTATCCAGGCCCAATTCCTTACCTTGTCTTCTGCTTCTGCCCGGAGTAGGCAAAAGTCTAATAAATTCCACAATTTAATTGATTTTGAAAATTATAATAATTTTTCGCACAAGTAACTTTCACCTATAATTATACCCCTATTTACGTGATTACCACCTGTTGCAAGCTGTGATAAAAACGAAATAATTATCCAGAAACTAATAAATAAATTCAAGAGTGAAAGCCCTCTCAGCAGGGCTCTCCTTTCTCTGCACCGTCTGCACTGAAGTATGTTTGCAGCAGTGTATATACTACTACAGAGAAAGTCACTCAAAGATGAAGTCCCACACATAATCTTCACATCTGTTACTTCACCAATGCATGAGAACATAGAACTCTCCTCCATGAACTTTCACGTTGCACGGCGGCTTTCACCGAGTCGCTTTCTCTGGACCAAAAGCACATTGCAGAGACGCGCGACAAGTGTACAGACTGCATGCACACATAAAGTTTTCTCCGAAGTCGATTTAAACTTTCTCCTTTTCATTTTTTCTGCAAATAATAAAATCGCGACGTTTGATTGCACAATTCAAGGAGAGATTCTCCTAAAATCATATTTTGAGAAAAGCGGTATTCCGGGTGAAAGGTGAAAGTTTTTTTTTAAATTTCTTGAAAAAACAGACAAGGAGAAAGTGTAGGGTGTCTTATCATAATGGTCGTGGTGGGTAGCATTTTCAGCCCAAGATACTCTAACTCTTCATGGCTTGCTCATTGTTGGCAATGAAACCGGAGAGATGGGGCATTCTGCAACATGTCGAACATCACCGGAGGTAGCGAGTAAATGTATCCTCTATCTCATCCTGAAAATCGATGGGTCACCGGCAACAACGTTCAAATCCTGTACCGTCATTCTCTGATGAGATTCAAAGTGAACAACAGTGAAGCTGTTTGCATCTTTACCAGTTTTGTTGTTTATTTGTGCACTTTTTGACATTTTCTGGATGACAGTGCAAAAACATCTGAGGAAAAACAAAAATCATCGTCTCAGGTAAATTTAAGGGGATCTTCTCACTTCTTGTCGTGATTTTAAGCAACTAATTCGCATCATTTTATGTATTCAGTTCCATTTTTGTTGGGAGTCGTGAGAATTTGGTTAAAGCTTAAATGCTAAAAGACTTTATAATATTTATAAGAAGTTTTGGTCAGGAGCTTTTTGAAATTGTGCATATTGTACCCAAGTATTTAACGGTGAACGTGTAGTATACAAGTGTTTTTCTGTTTCTAGTTTCCAAAATCATCACGGATCAACAATTACGAGAGAATGGCTACTTTAACAGGTATTTGGAAAGATATTTTAACAACTGCAATTGATTATACTATTACAGATAAATAAAAGGGG
This sequence comes from Alloscopus bannaensis, assembly GCA_027743745.1. Lineage (NCBI taxonomy): Eukaryota > Metazoa > Arthropoda > Collembola > Entomobryomorpha > Entomobryidae > Alloscopus > Alloscopus bannaensis. The sequence continues at coordinate 6,128 of JAHZMW010001930.1, read as the reverse complement.
GATTAATGCTAATGTCAGAGTTTTTCAACAAATATTTGTTTCAGTTGCGGTAAAGTGGAACCGAGAGGTTTACAAGGATATCGAATGCGATACTAACGAGCATCCGGATGTTTTCAAGGCACAGATCTTCGCTCTTACTGGAGTGCTTCCCGAAAGACAAAAGGTCTGCTGCTTATGGGTTATAGACTTTTTAAAATGATACAGCGATAATTGGTTTGTAAATGATAGTGGTGAATTGGGAATGTTTTAGGTAATGGTGAAAGGAAAGACTTTGGGTGCTAGTTGGACCGACTTTCCTATAAGCAGTGGTGCAACATTACTAATGATGGGATCTAAGGAAGAGTCTATTCCAGCTGGTCCAGCGGTGCAAACTAAATTCATGGAAGACATGAATGAGGCTGAGATCGCAACCGCGGTAGAAACACAAGCTATTTGAAAATATGATTTGGAATACATATTAGGTTTATTTAGTTGCATAACTAGAGATACTGATGTGAATGTTTTAGATGGACCTCCCCCAGGGTCTTCCGAATTTAGGAAACACTTGTTATATGAACGCCACAATTCAATGTCTAAAGACTGTGCCAACTCTTACAAGAGCATTGCAACAGTTTTCTGGACAGGTGATGGATCCTGACGTTAATTCGGCGGTGACTGCTGCCCTGAGGGATGTGTATCTTACGATGGATAAAAGCTCAGCATTTCCTCCCGTGGTCATGCTACAGGCCCTCCATAAGGCGTTTCCTCGTTTCGCTGAAAGAGATAACCATGGACATTTGGTGCAACAAGATGCGAACGAGTTAGTTTTACAATCTTTCTTGCCGAGCAATTAAACTAGTTAATTTCATCTTTAATATTCTCTGGCTAGCACTAGCAGTGCCTAATATAAATTCTCCTTAATTAACCCTTACATGAAATCGATTTCATTTTGTAGGTGTTGGACAGAATTAGTACGGACTCTTCAACAGAAACTCCAGAATAAAGAAGCTACACAACAAGCCTCGATTATAGATCAATATATGGGCGGACGATTTGCCGTTGAAATGAAATGCGATGAGGCTACTGACGAACCTGAAACGGTCAGCTCGGAAAGTTTTTTACAATTGAGTTGTTTCATTGAAACTGAAACCCGTTACATGCATTCCGGACTGTTGAGCAAATTAACTGAGAAGATAACGAAAAACTCGCCATCACTGGGACGCGATGCTGTGTACACCAAAATATCTAAAGTTGATCGACTGCCTGCCTATCTAACGGTCCAGATGGTTCGATTTTTCTACAAGGAAAAGCAGGGTGGCGGTGGTGGAATAAATGCTAAAATATTGAAGGATGTCAAATTCCCTGTGTCCTTGGACGTGTACGATTTATGTTCAAAGCGACTTCAAGATAGGGTAATAAAATGATTGAACTGTACAAACATTGTTATTATATAGTATGCTGTACATAACAAGGGTACTTTTAGATAGTAGTGATGAGTGGTAATAATTCTAAATTATATCTAAGCACCATTGGTGCATAGGTACGAAAACCTGCAATTTTTAACGCTTTAAATGTTGTAACTTGAACAGTTACTGCCTATGAGGGAGAAATTCAAGGAATGGGACGATGAAGAGGCACAGAAAAAGAGTATAGTTAAAGACAAACCCAAACCAGGGAAAGGACAGGAGACCGATGTCAAGCCCAAAAACTATGCTCCGTATTCATTTGCTGATGGTGTGTAATATCAATACGTGTCGCATTAAAACGTTTGTGCTTTGCCGTTTCATCCAAGAAGTGTGTTTCGAAATTGGAAATTTTTTATCTCCTCAGATTTGGGATCTAACAACTCCGGCTTTTATGAACTGCAAGCAGTTCTCACACACAAAGGCAGATCGTCATCCTCCGGTCACTATGTGGCATGGGTAAAACACAGCAACGATGTTTGGTTAATGTGTGATGATGACCGAGTTCACACCGTTACTACTGAGGACGTTCTAAAACTTTCCGGAGGAGGAGATTGGCACATTGCTTATGTTCTACTTTATGGTCCAAGAATGTTGGAACTAGCCGAGGGAAAATCCATTGATCCCGTGCGAGTTGAAGTTTCTGCAACTGAAACGGAATCAATGGCTACTGATTAATGAATCAATTACTTTCTAAAATACTTTGTGAACACACCAAGCCGAGCATTATGTCTCATTGTCCCATTGATCCGACTGTTTATGATGAGTTTGTTTAATAAGTTTACAACAAAGCTTTTATAAAAATACGCACTCCATAAATAAAATCATGTTAACGGAGAACAGACGAGAGTAACATTCTATTGCTACTTACGCTTCATTCAATTATTGTGGGGAATTTTCACGTTTATTACGTAATAACTTATACTATTTACTTCACTGTTTTTAAAAATGTTGACTCGAGCTCGACATACGAAAAAGTAAAACTACTACTTAATTATACTACAATCTGTATCTTCCGATAGAGTTAAACAACTATGTGTCATGTGTCTTCCTTCTCTCTCGGCATCGCTTGTGCAGTCCCTTCTCGGTACGCACTTTCTTTCATCGCGTATTTCAGTTGGGTATACCTGAACTTTGTCATTGTAAAGTCATACCGACACCAGCACCAGTAAACAACGGTGATTCCAATATAAGACCAGAATCCGAATCTCGTTGCATTTTGAACACGACTCCTAATAGCAAAATGTACCAATCCGGACCCAATGCCGCCTGTGATCCCGTACAAAAAGCTGTTGCGAAAGCAGGGAATGGTTCCAACGTCTGTTCCAAACATCATGAGCTTTCTGTGCAATATTCCTTCCTCCTCCTCCATTCTGACCAAACCGGGCGAAATTGGAATATGCTCCAGTCCCGGTGCTCCCGGTGGAAGTTCGTGGATCCCATCGCTAAGTGAATTTGCGTTGTTTCCTCCTGCCATTTTAATTCTACAGCCTTTGATAAGACTTCAGCCAGATAGAGATACAGGTCTTGCTTTTATTCAGAAACCAAAGTGATTCTCCCTCCAGCGTGCCGGCTCGATACTTCTGGAGTTACCCTGATAAACAATAATCCGATTGTCTGTGGAAAACAAGAAAATGATGAAAAGTTGGACTTCAGTAATTATAATTACCAACTGTTTCTCTTAGCTTGCTGAATAATAAAACATGGGATCCACTTTCATACCTTCAGGTTCTCGACAGTTCCGTTATTTCCGTAACATCAGTGGGTAGATAAGCATTCTCCCAGACACCACAGAGCTATATAATTTAAAACACCTGCAATTTACGACCTACTTAACTGGTCACCAGTTCTTAAAACTCCTTAATTAGTTTACTTGCATCACAGAAAATTGCCCTAACCTTCAACTTTTAACTCACATATGAAAACCCCGTAATAAAGTTTGCGTTGTATGTGAAATGATAAGGTGAAAGTATTACATACACTTTTTGTTGTTCTCTACAATCTTCACAGTTCACACATGGAAGAAAGTTGGAGGAACTGCAATCGCGCCCTGTCTACCAATACCCAGTGCAGACGTACGCAAGATGGGCATCCCTGGATTTGTTGACGCTTTCCCGATTTGCAGGGGTTGCACCGAGAACTTTGTCTCGGTAAAGGCACACAAGTAATTACTAATTAAAAATAGTTAAGTAATAAAATATTCATTAAAACGTTCTAGGACGCTCTAGCTTATATATCAAGTCACCATACAAAGTGGGAAATTTTTGTCAGAGAAAGTGCTTGAAGCTATGAATTGACAACGGTGCAAATATGCACTTTCCCTTCTGCAGATATGTCAGAATGAAATTAGTGAGTGAAAGTGAGGGAAAGCACTACAAGTCAGTTATTCTTGCGTAATAATATTAATTTTGAACATATTCAAGGGCTGAAATTGTTCCTTGTTCACAAATATGAATTGAACCACGTTGTTGAAGCTTAGATTCATACTGAGAATGCACTTTACCATTTCTGAGCCATGCGCATGCATGAAAAGACGTTTAATTTACAGCTACATAGTTTAATGGAGGAATTGTAGTTAAAAATCGATCATTTTCCTTCATATGACAATCATCACATCATCTCATTCTCATTCATACTTAATTACTCAAGTCAGGGTCCCTTGTCGTACCAAACACCGTTGAACATGGAAATGGAATACATACTCCAAAAATCTGCCTGCTTTTACAACCAAGTATAAGCTCAATTGGCTTTATTCTACTAAGCTTGCATTTACTACAAGACCATCTCTACGCTCATTTCGATCGATACCTAGTAATAATATTATGCTACTACATCATTACATTACAATTTAATTCTTGGTGAATTATCTACTAAAATCAATAGCGCTTCTTGGCTCGACACCAAAGCCACTGTCGTATAATTATTTCTAGCAGCTTACAATTAGTGACTTCTCTCCTTTTAGGAGACATATCATCATATCAATAAGTTCCGGTTTCTAGACTCAAACTTACATTTTCCGTCTTAAGCCCAGAAACTCCACTATAATACCTACGCACTACGTACGTCTAGAACTTGGTGACTCATACTTGCGCTTTTAGCATTTTTCTTCGTCTCCAATTCCACACATCCATTTCCCATTTTGTAGGGGAGAGAAAAGTGACGTTAAAACCTACTTCGCATTCTATATAGCATCTTACAATATTCTAGCGTATTCTAACCAGCTAAAATCTAAAAGGCAGATATCCGACACTTTTCCCCTGAAATGTGAACACATAGGACAGACCCTAAAAAAATGCTGGTGCTGTCGTCGTGTGTGAGAACTTCTCTTATTCCTGTTCACACAACACTAAAAACATTTTCCTATGTGTTGCGGAGATGTGAAGTGATATTAAGTGGGAAGGAGTGTATTAACGAAATCCACAATATTATTGTGTATCCGATGCGGTTTTACCTGGGCTCTGCTGGTGGCAATTGTCCAATGCTGCACCTGATCGAGGGGGATTTGAAGAGTTTTTTATACATAATATTACAATACACTCGCGATTACGATAGATTTAACCTCGTTTCGTTAGCAAATAGTCTGCTTCCCATTTGCAACGCTGTCCGGCTAAAGTACGCTAAAAACACTCAAAAGCTCCAATAATTTTCTCTTCACTATTCATGCTTCGCCGTTAATAGCGTAGAGAAAGGACGTTAACGTATTTTATTATGGACATTCTACATACATTTCAATAATTCACGGCGTATGCAATTTTGATAGAAAGTTCGGACTTTTTCTATATCGTTTCGTCTGGAGAAAGTTAATCATCGGGCATATCAAGTTTTATATCAGCTTCAAGATAATCGTGACCTCCAACATTGTTTTATTTTTGTACTTGCAACGTTTGTGTGACAAAATCATCAGGACGTCACCTGCAGTTGGATAATTAAAGTCTTCAGTCATTGTGTCGATAAGGAGCTAACTTTTGGAGGTGCAATCATTGCCCAAGATCCCGTCCGTTTTCCGAACACAAAATGATTGACACCAACAACAGCGCCACTGGATGAAGACAAGAGGATTTGACCTTCGAGTTCGTTTTTGTGGCAGCTCTGCTTTAATTGATGAAGAACTGAGAACTCTATAGTTGAGACAATAATATTAATAGTTCATATAGCAAATTGGATTTTGGAGTGCCGAGTGTGGACAAGAGTTTAATATAGAAGAACACAAGCGAAGAAATGAAGGTCAACGAATTAAAATATTGACTGCACCTAATTCAATCTGATATTAGTTTGACCAGAGGCAGCTTACAGTGGGTAATTATGCAAATGTGGCTGTATAGAATAAAGCCTGGTTTGGCTGGAGTGGATTTCAATAGAATTGTCATATCTCTAACAGTTTAAATTGTAAAGTACTCCATTAGCTTGTACACGTATATATTTCTTGTGTAAATTTCCACGATTGAACGACCAACGGATAGTGGAAGAAATGTGTACAGAAGAATACACGTATAATTTTATATGAATTTACATTCGGTCTATGCAAATCTGATGAATCCTACCAAGCGAAGGCAGTGACTCGGAAGACGAAGGAGACCAAAGGAAATGCAAATGACTCCAAAGAGGTTAGAGTGGACTACGGCTTCGAGTTTACCTGACCATTTGGCTGAGAAACAAGAACATTTTCTGATAAGTACATATCCATCA
>JAHZMW010001929.1:0-21384 GCA_027743745.1 Alloscopus bannaensis | reverse complement strand
AGGAAGCGGACACACATTGAAAAAATGTATGCATTTTTTCAATGTGTCCACTTCCTCTGGTCGTGGTAGTGATGATGATGATGGTGGTGTGGACGTAGGTGTGCTTTACTGTAATGCGGATTTGGTTCAGGGCTACGCGAAGCAGAGTGACGCACTCTGCTCAACTTTCAACGGTGGCGATGGATGGCTGAGGGATTGGCGGTGCCATGGTCGACACTCACTTCGGTAACCGCAGAAAAACTGCGTCATAATTTCGCCCTACGCTTCTCTCCAGGTAAATGTGTGTGTGTAACCCTGGAAGAAGGCATAAGTTGAGTGTCAAGTCCGAGTGCAAGTACATGCATGGCCTCTCCCAATAACACGTCCTGGACGTAATACACCGTAACGTGTTACAATATCTCTAATATCGCACCGACTGCGACAAATTTTTTACTCCTTTTCTCCAACAATGACGATGATGATGACGATCAACAACGTTTTCTTGACTTTCACACAAGTCAAAATGGGAGACAGTTTTTTTCTCTAACAAGGTTGAGGTGGAATCCATCATAATGCCTCTCTGTCTCTGGAGAAGAAAGGGGAAATAACGATACGTTTATGGTTTATGGTCATCTCATCACATCGTCATGAGCGTATTATGACGAGCTCACAGAGTCACTCTGCCGCCTGATGTGTACTCAAGTTAAGAGCCATTTTTTATGTGGGCCAATTTTTACTGGATTGCGGAACACGTAGTAAAAACGGAGAAAGAAAAAAGAAAGCGACCATAATGCATACAAACATGGCCACACACACAGTTGTGTACAAACAGGAGGAGAACTAGTATATGTGTTTGTCTGTGTATTGAAGCACATTGGTACGCGTGTGACTGCCTCAAGCCGCCTTTTCCCCAGAGAAGTTTTTCCAGGAGAACGCCTATCAATCTCCATCTTTTCCTCTCTTTCTCTGAGCCAAAAAAAAAAACGAGAGGCGCACACCATTTCACTCACAACACTACAACATTATACAGCCTCCTCATTCTTCGACTTTGCCATTACGTTACTCTGTGCAATGCGGAATAGGGATGCGGATGAATCATGTTGGATGCACTCCACATCTCGAAATCTCACTCAGTATGTACCCCTCCCCAGCAAAAACAAGACAGATTCTCGTCTCTGGGCTACTTTTTTGTGTACACGTCCCATTCCTCCGGTTCATGATCACCATGCACAAAAAGAAGAGAGAGAGAGAGAGAAAGAGTCATGGTCTGGTGAATGACTATCGTTTCCTGGAACGATAAGCAGAATAAAAAACGTTGCGAGCTCAGTGACGACGATTTTCCAGAGAGAAAGTGAGAAGAAGAAATACGGTTACTTTCTCCGCTCTTTCTCTCCAATGCATTTAGGTACATGCGTATTTAAAGCAGACAATAAATGAATTATGGGTTGATGATGATGATGATATGAAAATGAACATTCTTTCTTCCCCGCTGCTCCCGCTACGCGAGAACAATTACGGAGAACAATTTTTGAGGGGAATGGTTATTTTGGCGAATTTTCTCCGTTCTAGTGTTCCCCCGCTACACTTTCCGAATCTCTCGCATTTTCTCCGTTGAATGCATACACACTTTGTCAGAGAGTTGTGTGGTTGTGCTGTTATTGTGGCATGTTCACATAATATTCTCTCTCAATTCTGCTCTCTCAAGTTTTCCTCCTCATTCACTCAATTCCTCTGTATCCCTCCATGACGAGATGTAGGGAACTTTTTTCCTTGACAAAATCGAAACTGGTAAAGTCGGGGAATGAGAGTTGAGCACGAAACAGCAAACAATGCAAAAAGGAGCTCTTTTATTTACCACACAGAGTGAGAGATAGGGTCGGTCGGCGTTATTGTGTGTTGGACGTGCGCTGTGTGTTCTCTCTTCTGACCTGTTNGTTATTGTGTGTTGGACGTGCGCTGTGTGTTCTCTCTTCTGACCTGTTTTGTGCTCTCACTTCTTGTTTACTCTAATTTTTTCTAGTCTTATTTATTCACACAGAAACTCCCTCACCCTTTGTTCTGTGAATAATATGTGCACGCAGCTACAAACTCACACACACACGAAATGAAACGCCGAGATTGAAGGCGAAATCATAAAAAAGCTCTTTTTGTCATTACATTGCAATGCTTTCCCCGTCTTTCTTTCCGGCTGAGGATAAGTCGATGGAAAAAATGTGGGCTATAAACGGTGGTGGTAATGAAGCCAAAATAAAATGCTTGTCTAATTTAAGCACACCCGACGACTCCGCCACGGAACATTCAGTTTGGAAACATGCGAACTTGTAGTTGCTACATAGTTCTCTTATTGCTACTCACACACTCACTCATTCTCGTCCGTGTTCCTTCTAAAGGTTACTTATTATTATAGAATGCCAACTCCCTATAGTTGTGAGTATGTGTAAAACACTTTGCTGGACAAACGATATCGTTCTCCTTTGACTCCGATTCGTAACAACATTCGCGTTTACTCCTCTGTCGACATGCTGTTAAATGGAGTTTGCAAGGAAGGCTTGCTTTTTTACGACGCGAGATTACTTGTATGCATGTATACAACTCAGATTACCATTTTATCGTCGTCATTCAAAGAGGGAAAAATTCTTTGACCATATTCTCTCTTTTACACACATTTCGTGCGGAGTTTATACAGTTATTTTCCCATTTGACTTTCGGTTTTTTCATCGCGCTATAAACTCGCTAATTTAATCCCGTTTTTCCCTCATGGTGACATGACATTGCTGACTCTCTCCACAAAAAACCACTCAAGGACACGCAAATACATGGAAAAGTGAACAAATTTTTTCGCGCATAAATCCATAAAATATTTTTTTGATGACAAAGTCGAAACAGCGACGGAAGTGGATTTCTGTATAAAAACAGTGTTGCGTACACTTCCACTGGATTATCATTTGTCGATGTTGTTAGCTTAATTGCTTTGATTTTTCGATCCTTGTTGAAAGTAAAAGCTGGAGGGGGACTCTCGGCTAAAAGATTGGACGGAAAGAGAGAGAGAGAAGATGATGATGCGCGGCTTGATGTATGATTACGACTTTCACATTTAGCTTGGGGCTTATTTAGCGGAAAAAGTTTTTTTGGGAAGAGGAAGAGGAAGTTTTCCTCTCGTTTTTTACGAACGAAAAATAAATGAGCACATCCACGATCCTTGAGCGAACGAGCCATTCCTACGGAGAAAAAAGCTAAACTCGATTCTCATCTTCTCCTGAGGCTATTTCCTAGAAGAGAGAGAGAAATGGAGAGAAAATAGTAGAACATCCTTCTTGATCATCATCACCATCATCTCTACCATGAAGAAAAAACGCTAGCGTCGATTTCTTGTTTTGCGAGAAGGGAAAAATAGAGACATTTCCCCTAAAGTGGATGGAGAAAGGGCCATACATTTTTATATTGCCTGAAAGAGAGATAAACTCCAAAGTGAGACTCAGTGTGTATGCTAATATATGAGAAAATGGGATGAAAATAGAGGAGGAAAACTTTCAAACTCAATCTCTGAGTTTTTTTTGTAAGATGACCAGCAAAAAAGCGAAAAGTGGCGAGAAAAAACAGAGAGCCATACACACACATGAGAAAGACATAAAAAAGAAAACTTCTTTTTTTTTTCCTAAAGTAAAAGCACACATCACATAGACACATGTATCTCCCTCGTTTTTATGCTACTTTTTTCCTGGTTTAAATGGCACCAGCAAATAGCAAGCTTAACGACTTTTGTACATTGCTCCAAAACTCTCTCTCTCCTTTTTGTTGTCGCAAAAAATATAGACAACCTGCCTTTCCCCACTTCTTTAGCCTGAAAGAGCTCATCATCTCATCTAAAAATGTTCGAATGTGTGTGTTCTCTCCATGCTGGTGGCGCTATTCACATATTTTGCTCAACTTGTAACGTTTATTGCTGAAGAGAGAGAAGGAGTAAGTATAGTGGTTTTGTATAATATGTCGTTATTTCTTGAATTGTGCCACTCTCTTTTCTCTCTATTGAGGATAAAGAAAACTTTTGTCTGTGTACCTCTCTCTTGGTGAACATGGTCCGATTAGATGCGGTTATTACACTTTCCCTCTTTCTTCCTTGTTTCGTGATTAAACGAGGCGCAAACTTTGTTGCGGAAAGCCCTTATTTGTCTCTCTCTTCCAAAGAGTTACGAGAGAGCGTTGTGGAGTGGAGGGGGGAGGAAAAAGACGTGAGCCGTGTCCTCAAAGATATGCGCCGAGCTCAGAGAGAGAAAAAAGTGGAAAGAAAAGGGGCGCGCGCGTCCGACAACACATTTCCGCCATTTATTTGGATAATGGGATGACATGACCACGCTTTTTGTTCCGTGGCCTAATCTCACCACCACATCACATCATTGATGAAAAAGGCACAGACACAAATGTAAAATAAAAAACTTTCCCCCTAATAATGTATATATGGGATGAGAGATGAAAGAGCAACATGAACAAAGACGCGCGTGCTAAACAGCCCCCTACAACAAACGATGTATCGACAAAAAAGTTTTGAGCTTACAAAATATCCTCTTGTGTAAGTGGTCCACTGGTGAATATTTTCTGAGAGCAGAAGTAATATGCAATATCCATTCTTCTTTCGGATAGAGACGAAGCAAAAAAAACTTTTGTAATACTGCAGTGCTGCCCATATCCGAAATTCAGCGCATAGACGCATCTTCCCAGAGAACAGAGAGTAATATCTGAGCAACAGGGCAACACTCTCTCCATCAGTATCCAGTGAGTTGCTCGCGATGGATTAGCTTCGGCAAAAGAGGATACATGCATAAAACATGGTGAAAGCATAAGTCTCGGGTAAGAGGCGCAGTCAATAATATATCTTTCTTTGCTAAAAACTTATACAGGGTCTCTTCATCCAACAACTTTTTTTGCGTTTTCCACTGGAAGAGAGAGAGGGAGAGATGAACGTTCGTAGGACGACATGGCATTGTTGTCGTGGCGCAGAGCACTTGTGCACTCCTCCCGACTTGTCTGCAGCGCTTTCTCCTCTCACTCACATCACGAGAGCTTGAGAAAAGGCGCAGTTTCCGCAGTTAAAGCCAACGCATACCACCAACCAGCAGAAAAACTATGGCGAAAAAAAAGTTGTCGAAAATCGAGGTGGCAAACAAGAAAGAGGGAGAGAGAGAGCGAGCAAAGAAATAAGAAGGATGAAGGCACGAAGCAAGCCAAGGATTTCACCTCGCTCAAAACCGAATGCATGGAAAAGCTTGACTGCTTTCTCCCTGCACACACAAACACGCTGTTCTCTGTCGCTTTCTCTGGTTTCCACTGTACATTGAGGCATGCCTACACGTAGTCACTCCCTTTTTCTCCTTTCCTCTCTCACTCGCTTGCTTGTGCGAAAAAGGTGCCTTGTCCATGCTCACTCGCACACTTACTCACACGGTCCGATTTTAATTCAGAAAAAAATTGGACACAAAAGCAAAACGGAGAAAGGACGGGAGAGGATGTATGTACTTTGTAGCGTGGTACATGTGTACTTGCCACTTGTAGTAATGTGCTATGGACGCGTTTTCTCCGCTTTCTCCCCTCCTTGTGCAATGGTCATTCTCTTCATAATGTGTGGATGGATTGTATATGAACACAGAAAAATGCCGCACTGCTACCACCTTCATCACTGCCTCACATAAAAAAGCTCCCTTTTCTTCGAGAACCACTGCAAAACGCGTATGTACATAACACGTTCGTGTGTGGCACATGGTAAGTGAATCTGATGTAATATGCAAAAAAATACGTAATGGAAATGTAGGGAATCCAGAGTTTTTTTTCTACCTTCTCCCGCATCATCAATTATTTTTCCGTTGGTCCCTCCTGTGCATGCACCTTTTCGTCCCAAAAATAATTCTAATCCACTTTACCTGTTATCCTTGAGTGCCCACACGACCACCTCAGTCACCAAAATCTCGACAAAAAGGAAGGGAAAGAGATTATTATTATCCAATGAACGAAAATTTTCCCTCGTCAACAAAACGCACGGAACATGAGCGGCGAAAAGAGGCATAAATTTATTTCAGGCAGAGAGAAAAGCGCTGGAGCAGCAGAAGTACTAGAGACACATGGTAGATTTCATTAGGGAAATGAAAGGGTAATTACACGAGAGAAGAATGACAGAAGAGGGAGATATATAGACAAGTGCCTCTCGCTCTCCAGTAGTAATGAGAGAGAATTGCTTTCCAATAACATGACTACAACCACACAATAGTAATTCTCTCATCCTATTCCAGTTCCTGGATAAATACAAGTGTTTAAATATTTGTTTACTTCCAGCAACATCAGCTCACCAACCGTACTGGAGAGTGTGCAACAAGAGTACATCTTCTTCGCTGAGAAAGCGAATTATGTATATATTATTACGCTTTCGTGCAGGTGGCATGCTGAAAAGAATTGAGAAGACGGCTATTGTATAAAAATATGCGATGGGCTATATACGCTTGTGTGTTCATCAGGTATTTTGCTTTTTCCTCTCTCGCCTTTCTTCACAATTCCCTTTTTGGCTATTTCTATTGCATTCCACCAAAAAAATGGCAGCAAGAGCGGAGCAGTAGTTCAACAAGAAAATTGTAGCAAGTGCATCAAAAAACTTGGAGGGATATAATATGTATTCGATGGACAGCTATATAGGTTGATATGAATATAACATATTTTTATTTTCCGTATGTCTCCATCTCGCTTATGAGAGCAGGTACAAGAGTATAAATAACTTAGGTGTTTCCTCATTATTAGCCTTTTCTCTCTATCTTTCTCTCTCTTGCAGGACTGCCTTCAGGGAATCTTTTCTCTCCTTTTTGCGGAGTGCTCTCACCTCGTACAACAATAAGTTTGCATTAATACCCCAATTCTTCTTCTGCTCTGTGCATCTCTCTCTTTTACTCCCTTCGTAGATAAAAAAAAGTTCACTCAATTCCCACTCCTCACTTCATAACGAAGAAAGCAAGAGAGGAAAGGATAAAAGCGAACTTGCTTTCTTTCTCTCCTTTTCCTTTTTGTGTAAAATAATATAAAAGCCATATATACCAGTGGTGCGCTCCACATTGCTCTCGCTCTTCTCAACATTTGTAGAAAAAAAGATGAAAAGACGACACAAACCCAAGTCGAGTGAAAAGCAGAGAGAGAGAGAAAGAGGAAAAATCAATATTCCACTTTTCTAGGTAAGCAGAGGAGTATTTTGCTGGATATAGGCGGTATATCGAGTTATGTAAAAAATTTACCTTTATATACCCCTTGTAAATACATCTATTTCCGTGTGATACACACACAGGTTTTCTACTCTTGATTTTTCCCTGCATGAACCTCGCTCTCGGAATAAGAGAGAAAATCGAGGGATATGTTTTATTTTTGAGAAAGTTGCGTTCTGCTGGGATTTCGCTGGGAAATGTAAGTGAAGATTGTATTTACAACGTGGGCTGGAGAGAAGCGAGTAACTCGAGAAGCCTCACAAAGGCCTGAGAGTTGAAGTATATAGATCCTAACGAAACCATACAAATGATTATGAAGAAGAGACGTGAACACACAAGAAAAAGTTTTCTCTTCTTCAACTTTTCTCTGTCTCTTTTCCCTTAATGATTTTTTCTCGTTCTCATTGATTAGAGCCCGATGCGGTTTCCCTCTGCGTTAATAATATGAAGAGGTCGCAAAATTAAGGGAATTGTCCTGATGAACAATGCATATCAAGTCTTCGTGTGTGTATGACGAGGGAGAGAATCGAGAGAGAAAGACTTTTAGGTCTGTCACTCAGAGTTATTGTTGGGAGCCATACAACAATAGAGACTATGCCCGCACTTTCCCACTCTCTTGTTTTCCACGAGCTTCCAACAGCTTCGTCGGTGCTTTCTCTCGAGATAGAAATTGCCGAGTTGTTGTTCAAGAGTTGAATGAAAGTTGAGCCTCAGGAGAAATAAAAAATTGTGGATTGAAGGGAGCGCTAAATGAAAAGCAGCAATGGTGGGGCAGAGGGTCACCAAGGACAGCTTGGCTAAAGTACACTAATAAAAAACTGCCCGACCAAGTGACCGGAAAGGAAGCCAGCTTGAATGCTAACCTTTTCTGTAAAAATGTTCGTGATTGTGTCGCAACTTGTGTGGCGTGTGTGGACTCTCTTTTCCCAATCAAAGCAAAGCAAATATGTGAGCGACTTGCTGTACCCGAAAAAATGTGGAACACTGTGCGAAACCTTTCCTGCACTCTAAAACAACTCGTGTCACGCTCCCTCTACACCTCTCAATAAATGAAGCTTGTCTCTACAAATTACCGTTGGCTCTCTCTCTGGTCAATCAAACGGAGCGTATTATACTTTTATCCCATTTACAAACATATCAGATTACATTTGGATTACATGACGAGAAAAAAAAAATGCCCACACCCCGATTTTTTTTTTCAGCGGAGGAGAGGTAAAAAAGTTGCTTCCGTTTTTCAAGGAGAATCTATATGAGAAGGACGATGATGAATTCTCTCCCTCTCTGTTTACATTCCTTTTTATATGTCGTTCCTGGACAAATCGGTAGTGAAAAGAGAAGCTAATGACGACACGTTGTTCACTCGACAGCTCTTCAATTCATCATCCTCTTGATCGCACTCTCTCTCATGTCGTCCCATATTATGCATACCATCCTATCTCTTCACCGTGAAATATGATGTAGGTGAAGAATGTATATACTGCGGTGGGAAGAGGAGAGGTGCTCTCTGCGGCTATTGCGACACCGTAGTATCTCCGTGTCAATACTGCATTGCACTTGAGACTCACTTTTCCCATGTCTCCACATAACATCGTCCTTCTCTCATTTTTTTTCTCCAGCACATATCATCACCATCATGATCAAAGTGAAAAAGTCTCTCTAATCAATGACCAGAATGAAAAACGCGAGAGTCAAAAGAGATGAAAGAGTTTTGAGTAAATTGCACAACTAATGGTGACGGTACTTTATCATTATCACAATCACCACTTGATCATCGTCACAAAGTTGTGTAGGATAATTACAAAAGAGAAATGCAAAAGAGTGTGTGCAATCTATTTATTACTTATTCATTACGATATTGTATGAGCTCACCTTTGACCTCGAAGAAACAATTGGAGTGCAACACAGTATGTGTTAATTTTTTTTTGTCGTGTGCCATGCCTCACTCAAGAAGTGATTATATAAAAGGTGATGGTGGCAAAACAAAGTAATAACATGTTCGGATTTTTTCCCGAGCTCATAAGCTCATTTGCTTTTTGATATGAGAAAGAGTCTATAGTTTATGCTTTTGGTGTAAATAAGTAATATTTGGCGAGAGAGGGGGATTAAATGGGTGTTACATATTCTCTCTCGCTTTGGTTGAGAAATGTGCCAGCAGAGTGACCTGGGCTGTGGGTGAACATGTAAAGGAAATCGAAGCGAAAAGGAATACTATATGGTACGTGTAAAATGGATGTATGCTTTTGGAGTAAGTCGTATAATGTGGTTGTGTGAGTTCTGTGTGAGTGAGATATTTCGCAGCATTTCTCATCGCATGCGAGAGAGAGTGAGAGATGTAGTTTTTTTTTCTTCGGGTTGCTTGCGTTGAGTCTTCTTCTTGCAGAGAATGAGATGATGGCCTAGTATTTAGATGAGAGTTTCATTAATTTTATTCCGTAATTTCCTACACACACTCGCGTGAATGGACGGAGCTCACGGTGTGCGCTGTGTGATGTTGGGCTAGAAGTAGTATTGAAGAAGTGCTTTGCAAAATGTGAACTACACGCTTACATCCGCCGTTCACATAAACACAAAAACAAGCCCTCTCCGCACACACACACACACACGGATGTAGACGTACATAATTATTGCATGCTTTTCATGCTTTGTAGAAAATGGTTCGTGTGGTTGGAGCTGCTCTGCTTTTCGATATGTACATAAGTGAGTTTTGGTGGTGTGTGAAATGTGAAAAGAAAAGTGTAGTCTGTGTAATATGTGGCCTAGACTCAGGATGTGAGATGCTCTCTCAGAACCACACACCACTCGAGAAGAACAAGGCTTGTATTAATGTATGCAGAGGCGAAGATATTTTGTAATACATAAAATACGCGAAGCGATTGAGCTTGAAGCTGAGCTCAACTCTTTTTCGAACCACGAGAAGGATAAAGGGCTAGAAAAAATAAATATTATAATGTAAAATGGAAATATCCTTGAAAAAACTCGGCGGAGATACACATCCATGAGCACACACTCTGAGCATACAAGACGAGCGAAAAAAAACTCGTTTTTATATAGCAGAGTTAACGTCGTCGTCGTCGTCGGATATGATCTCATGTGTGTGCAGTGCAAATATAATGCGTTTGCAAAGCCGAAACCCTTTCGTTCCGAGTACTGTGCATGGCGCTGTGAAAATGTGGTGCTGAGCAATAATACTGTGCAATGTGAGTACTATGTGCTCTCTCGTTCGTGTGTGAGCTTTTGAAGCAGAGTATGACTCAAGGATTGACGCATTGCAGGTAGTGGCGTAACCAATCAGCGAAGCTGGGTGGTCCCCCGAATGCCGGTACGGCAACACGTCCGCAGTTCCCTCACGAGCACTCGGGCTCCTCTCCAGGTTTCTGGAAACTCTTCCAGGGATGTGGACAACAAGGAGAGAGAATGCTGGAACCTCTCGCACACAAGCCTCGTCGGCAAAAATTCGCATCGACACAGAGCGAGCCTTAAGGGTGGTTCTTGTCGTGGTTGGCGATACGCTACAATGTGTCTCACACAGAAACTCTCTGGAACTGGAGCCACTCCACGTAATATTCCAGTTTAGCTACACTACATAGTTTTACCCATCCTCACCATACTAGCGTGGTTCTACCTCTTCCCAGAAATGCTATGTACATCTGCCCCGTGTTCCAGCGAAACTTCGGCAACTGAGGCGAGCACAGGATATCCCATAGCATACAAATCTTTTTTTCTGTATGAGCTCAACATTTCAAGATTCAGTCCTATAATGTACACGACGGTTATTACTGTTGGATATGAAGGAGGAAGAGAAAGATCGGATCGCTTCTTTAAACGGGGGTGTTCTAGGGGAGAGGCAAATGGGTCAGCTATATCATGTATTGTGCACACACATACACAACTTCGTGTGCAGGATACAAATGTACACTCTACTCGCCACTTTTTCTAAACAGAAAATCCATTTCTACAGATTTCGTGGCGTACACGTCTAGTGTAAAAAAAAGCAAAGCCACTTTTTCTCGCACACTCTCTCTGTGCCGAAACATAATGGCGAGGCATAATGGACATAGCTCATATAAGGGATGTGTGTACACTCCTATATAAAACGTACACACTACGGCAACTCGCAATTCGCATGACGGAGATGATGATGAGGATGAGGATATATGCCTATATGATGTGAGTTTTTTTCAGAGAGAGTTGAGGAGCCCTTATGTGACAACAAGTTGGATGGATAGAAATTATTTCGCCTTGATCATTGCTCCAAGACAGTCACCACTTTTGCTGCGCTCCGGAGAGAGAAAATACAAAAGTTACAAAACTCGCAAGAGTCAGTCTCCTCATCATCAACGTTAGTCACATACACAAACGTAATCCAAAAAAATACATAATTATTGTAATCTGTAGAGAAACGTTGCTGAGAAACAAAAATATCAACAGAAAACAAAAAAAAACTTACCACTTTGTATACTTCCACTCCAAAAAATATTTCACACCCCCACAAAAAAAATCACTCTTTCGTAACATTATTCTGGCTAAAAAAACACACAAGCTGAGAGGGAGAGAGCGTATTTCCTCACAAATTTCCTCAACTCAACTTTTCCGTGGATTCTCGCAACTTTAATCGATATTTTGTTGTGTGCTGGGTTCATCCCTTCATTTCTTCTTCTCTCTGGATTTTTTATAGAGTTTCCGCGTCCAGTTCTCAACATCATCGATCGTGAGTCACCAGCAACTGGAGTTGTCGTTGTCAGCTGGAGGGAGAGAAAAGTATTGTAAAGTTATTGAGAAGTGAAGGAAGTCCGGTTCGGTGAAAGTAATTAAGAGGAGAGAGAGAGTTTGCTTCGTCCTTGTTGTTTTTGAGACGAGGGAAAGTTCTGTCACGAGAAATTGTTGACAAACGTCGTCTTCGTGTGTTCCGGTGCAACTTAAGTTTACGGATCTTCTTCAATCAACATGGTAAGCAGAGATTTTTAATGACATTATATATTTACTACGGGCAGTATTGTTTTAATTTTTCAGCGTGTTTTTTGTTGTTTTGTTGAGAACAAAGTAGTTGCATCATTCCACATGCCTCATCGCGTCATAATGTCACCATGTCCTGACTGAGGTCAAAGGTTATCTTTAATTTTAACTGCTTTGCTTCTGGGTACGCCACTGATTGTATGGAGGATCTGGAGGTTGGAGTAGTTATAGTTGGAGGTTCATAGCACCGAAAGGAGTCAGCTGCTTTCCGTGTTTTGGGTCAACGTTTTCCAAGTGCTTGTGAACGGAACGTTTTGAAGCCTCGGTAGAAATTGTGAGGAAAAAGGAGGCAAATAGTTTATTGTTCTGGGAAGGGGTCATATGTATCGGTGTGTAGGTGGCAATAGCAAAGATTTTTGTAGAATGTTGAATTTGCTGTAATTTTGAATGAGGTGGGTTACTTTGAATTGGACTGTCCTCCGTATTTTGTGTAGCATGTGAGGGCGCAAGGAAGGGCATTTTTGAAGGTTGTCAATACGGTAGTATAGATCATCATTTTGCTGTTAATTACTGCTAGAGCTGATTAGTGACTCAAAGTGGTGGAATTCCCATGCCTTCCACCTGCCACTCTTAGTGTCCTCTCATTCATATCTTTATGACAGGATGGCATGCCTTTGCGTGCGCAGTTTGAGTTGGATTGGTCCTGTAATTTTTTTCAGAGCTAATGCGCTCATCGGTGTGAGCTCTCTAGCACGGCATAGCTAATTATTGCCAGTCCGGCCTGGTTTAGGGGAACTGGGTTGTCCAGTTACATAGTTTGATTTCGCTTATCACTTTGATGGACAGGGAGCACAGATATAGAACGCCGCAGTTCCGGGAGCTCCTGCTGGCTTACTTCATTTCACATTGCATTCATCATGAACGTTTTGACTTGAGTCAAGCAATTATTAGTGTGCACAATGATTATGTTGTAATAATGAGGAGGAATGTAATACGTGGACAAGTACAAATGAGTGGTACAGTAGTAGTATTCCTTTTTCCGCACTCTTATCATCTCAAGGCCTGCCATATCGCCTCTGTTATCTAATCATTGAGTGAGCAGTGCTCAATCAACTGCTCACCTCTCGAGTCGACCAGCAGCAGCCGTGTATTTGTGTCGCATTCCTTCCATTTTTCTGTTCTTTAATTCGACTCCGCTCTGGCACACACGATTAAACCTTTTTCTGCCCAAATGCATTATGAAAAGCATGTCTTTTTGTCATAATCATCATCATCAGTCTCTCGGAACAGATCAATACCAAAAATACCAATCACAAAAGAGGTAGAAGGTCACCACACACACTCGGCTTCCATAAATGAATTGTGTGCGAGCGAGAGAGTTGTTGCTTTTTTTTGCAAACGAGCGTTTTTCTTCCGATTGCGAATGTCATCGAGCACAATGCAATCGCTGGAAATCCTTCAATAATAACTCTGAAACCTCTATTGTCGTCTTCTCACACAATGCGTGTGTGTGTGCACTCTGCTCTTTGCATTTGTGCTCTCCACTTCACTGCACAAAAATGTCATGATGTGTGTGTGTGCAAATTGAATGGAGTCAGTAAGTCCTTGTGTGTTGACTCTCACTTTGACACACGATTGACATTACACTCTCATTCTCGCCAGATGCGAATCACACAGACTTGAACAGAGTAGGGCACTTTCATACTCCAGTTTTTCCCCGATAATTTTATTTTATATGCTAAGAGAAAATGGGATGGTGTGTAATCAAGTGTATAATTTTAGGCTTGGCTTTTGTGTCCATACAAAATTTAACTGCCACACCGCACTCGGGTTTGCTTTACGTAACGTTGCTTTATTTCGTTTACAACTTTCCAGTAATTACCGGTGAGAGAGACGAAATGAGGTTTTAAGTAGTTCCGTTTCGCCTCTTTGAATTACTGTTATACACGGTGAACGAGTATGAGAACACCTGTCTTAGTCGGATTTTATGAAGCACGTCGTTTTTTACTGCTGTAAAATGTTTAACCTTTTTCAAATGAATGGGGTACCTTTAGGGGAGCTTTTATTTTTTATTGGATCAGATGGTATTCATTACGATTTGTTTGCACTGTGCTCTAGATTTTTTTTTTCAAAGAGAGACATTATTTGATGAGATTATTGTTCACATACTTGAGCCAGGTGGATGTGTTCTTTTCATCATTTCATTTTAGAAGAGCCAGTCTTTCATATTAGTCTCATATTTTTTGAGTGGCAGAAAACGGGAGAGATTAGAAAAGAATTCATTACTACGCTCTTTTGCTCTCTGTACGGTTTTTGATGTTCTCGGCTTTCGAGATAAGGAGAGAGATGTGTAATCTGCAGAGTTGATGTAAACTGGGAACTGATCATGATCATGCATGATATGAGACGAGTAATGTGGCTCTGTGAGTGTAATGAATGTGGGTGAGCAACTTGTACTACCGACAACGAGCTAAAGAGTAGAGTTGAGATATGGAGTTAGTTGTAGTTGGTGAGAAACCCCATAAAAGCTCTCTCTCTCTCTCTGCTTGCAAACAGACATTGTGCAAAAATGTATGTGTTCAGAATGGAAGTACGACGACCGCACCGGTTTCTTCTTGCTTGTTTGTCTATCTCTCTCGGTTTCTTGTCGTGTACACTCTGCTGCTCTAATGCAAGACTTTTCACTTTTCCCTGTAAACCCGACTCCTCTTCTTTTGACTCAAGTTGAGAGGGCGACGACGCTCGCTCTTCTTCCTCAACGACAAGAACAGGGAGACGTGTACAATGCAAAATTGAGTATTATTATTATCGTCATCACCAACAACGCGGACCTCTCCGATGAATGCACAATCGAAACAGGCTCATCTCTCTCATTTCATTCAGCTCATGATGTACATATTATAGCAATTCATCCACCACATATTATGCAGTAGTAGTATTGCACTGCAATACTCGTCTCATTCTTTAATCCACTGCGGAAGAAATACTTGAGGAGAGAGTCTCGAAAATGTCTTCATTTTTACACAAAATCATGTCAGCATGTCAATTTTCCGAGCGGATTATAATCATCGTCATCCACATTATAGCCATTGTCCATAATGTGGTGCGCATGATTTAATGGAGGAAATGGTTTTCACGAGATCATTGTTCATCAATCTGAGAAAGAGCCTCCCTCTTCCTTCAGAGATGAATTGAAAAGGTGGCTGCACTCGTCTCTCAAAAAACTGTTGTGCTCAAGTGTGCATCTGTCGTCGTTGAGAGAGAGGAGGGCATGTGAAGGATACGACGTCGGAGAAGATGTGGGATATGGGCGAGAATTTGCGATAGTGCAATTAGAGGAATGTGTGTCTCAAAGATGAGGACAGGATAGGCCAAGGTATAATATGCACACACTGTCTGCTCATAAAAAGACGCATGTTTTTCTACTACCGCTTCCTACGAACGCGACAAGACTGACTTTTCTCCTGTGTCACACAGGAAGCGTGTTTATGTGTGTGTATTTTTTGAGAGCTCTCTAGCTGTCACACACATTTTATAGATACATAATAGCATTGGGGATGCGGTGTTGCGACTTTGTCACTTGACTGAATCTCTCTTTCTCTACAACTCTTTTGTTTGTCCCATTCTCTGTGTAGAGAGAGATGTGTAATTGGCAAAAAAGCAGAGCGATATGTTTCCTGTATTGGAGCAGATGCACACAGTTGTGAGCAGAGTACATTCACATCGCTTTTACTCACCGTAAAAAGATTCCGTAGTAGTAGAATTGTTGTGTATATTCATTCGTTAAACGATGACTTGGTTCGGGGCAAAAAAAATGCAAACACGAGGAATGTACAGCTATCGTTTTGCCAAACCGTTGCTGTTGTTTGTGTGCGAGAGAAGGAGCCGGTGTAACACTCGATCTCAATCGACACCCGTTTAACCAAAACAACATTCGCGTTTCGTTGCCTCAAAGAACGTTGCAGTTTAAGGAGAACTTGTCCCATTCCTCTATCATCATGATTTGGAGGAAACTTCATAATACGATATTTATGTACTCCGTTGGAGGCACGTGACTTGGGAGAAATTTTTTATAAAATGCTTGGAAAAGGCTTTTCATTATTGGCATTGGATTTGGAGAAAGAGTGCCATTATGTTATCTCCCTCCCTTGAACGACTAGGCTACCCCAATTTTTTGGCAACTCTTTCTCTCTCGGTCAGTTGGAGCCGATAGAAATTTTTTGGCTTGTTGTGCCTCACATTTTTATGGCAGCGCGTGAGTTTCTTCCTTTTATGGCCAAACAAGCAAAGCTGGCAAAGTAGTGTTTCTTATCTGGGAAGAAATTTTCAGAGAGAGAGAGAGAGAGAGAGAGAAATAAGTGAGCGAAATTGTGTAGCGAGGCAGCGCAGAAGCTGTAGAGTGATCTAGAGGAGAGGTACATCATCGTTACAATCTTGACTTGTGCGATTTGGCACACATTCTCTTCTCTGCTGCACCAGCGTCTTAACTCAGGATCTGTGACTCATTGAGAAAGGCTTTTATTCAAAGTATCCATATTCTCATCGGATACGATTAGCCGCGCATCAGCCATTCTATTTACTCCCTGATGACTACAATGTGTGTGAGAGAAAGAAAGGATGAGTCGTGGACGACTCCAAAGTCGAAAGGATGTCGTGTTCACAAATGCGGATGACGATGTCTGCAAGACATTTTCTTAATGATGATGTGATACGATGAGTAATCTGTAATGAGCAGGAACCACCAACATGTGTGCATACGTATTCTCTTTTCTTTTTACGAGTGATGATGTAACCTTTGTGCGTTGCTTACGGACATCGTGGTGCAATACAAACAGCATCAAGTAGTAGTCCGTAAAGTATTCATTTGAAATTTTTCACACTACAATTTTGGTTTAATTTCGCTGGAGCAAATGTTTCCGCGTAGAAACGTTCCAGGATATAGATTTTTGGGAAGGATTCGCGTGAGAACAAATTCGAAAAGCATGGCAGTGATGACGATAATGATGATGAAATGAAGTACGCAAGAAGAAAGCCACAAACCAGCAGCTGCCAAAATGCTTTTGGTGACCGCAGATATCCTCGCCCAATTTTGGTCATAGCCATTCATATCCAACCATTTTTCTACTTTTTTTTTCTGTGACAGTTCGCAACTGGGAGTGACAGGTTTTTTATACGTGATTTCGATTGAGAATCTCTCACAAGATTTGCGTCAGTGCCACTCAACTCAACTCTCGGCTCTCTGTCTCACATTCACTCTGAGCTTTGCCAGAGCTCTCCACTTTTCACTTCGTTTTTGCTCTTGTCTTGCTTAACAACGTGACACTCACACTTGACAGCGGCAATTACTATTATGAACAAGAAGGCAGCACAGGCAACCTTACACTTTCGTCGCCTACACACACGTTATCTTCCATTATAGAAAGCGTCCGAACATGGTTGATGTTATGAGATGATGTGAAATCTGCCCAAATGTGGAAAGAAAAGTTTTTGATTTCACAAAACTTGGACAAGCTATTTTTCTGAAGCTTTCGAGGGTTGCTCGGAAAAAAATGCATCAGGCATCTCTCGTCCATGTTTGTGTACGCTTTTATGCAGCGCAAAAAGCTCATTAGTCACTTCCTGTTGAGGCTTACTCAAGACACTGTAAACGTTCGAGAGTTCAAGGTGGCTCCTGGTGTGTATGCTGTGATGATGTAGGGACATATTTCATCTCGTCCTCCATGTGTGTTTATTTATCATCGCCACTTGCTTGAAGCTCTCATTCATTTGAGTAAAAGTGGAGTTGAGCACATGCTTGGATATGAGTCACTACACTTTTCTCGAAAAATTAGAAAAAAAAGTTTGGAATTTGCACGTTTTTGCTTGGTATGGAGCATGAACGGATTGGTTTTGGAGAAAGTTGAAGTAGAAAGTTCCAGAACAGCGACAAGGTGAGGTACTGTGAGGGAATAGGGTACGATGTAGAGCATCCATGCTGCGAGTGTGTACCTGGAGGAATGTTTTTTAGATGGGAACATCGCGAGCTCGTTCAAACTCTTCTCATGGTTTGGTCCTGTGTTCAGGGTGGAGCGGTTTTTCCTCGATGCATCGACCATGCTTTCACCCCGAAGGCGTTACACCTTTCCCGTTGCTCTCTCTGAGCAGAAGCCCACTGAGGAAAAAAGGAAGACATTGACTTTTTCTTCGTATGGAATTGGCAGGCAGCAGCAGGTCGGCAACGAGTAATTAATAATTCGGCATTCGCCGAACTCG
This sequence comes from Alloscopus bannaensis, assembly GCA_027743745.1. Classification (NCBI taxonomy): domain Eukaryota; kingdom Metazoa; phylum Arthropoda; class Collembola; order Entomobryomorpha; family Entomobryidae; genus Alloscopus; species Alloscopus bannaensis. The sequence continues at coordinate 2,971 of JAHZMW010001929.1, read as the reverse complement.
ATTGGCTCTTCGTTTGTCCTTTCTTTTTAGAGACAGTAACGGCACAGAGAGAAAGGGTAATGAGAGAGACTGAGTGCGTGCGATATGTGTTTGTGAAAATGCTCCTCATTTCCTTTTCTACAAACAAGCATGACTCCATTTCCTCACGAAAGGGATGTGATAGGGAGGATCAATTCTACGCAAAAATTGTCCATTCACTCGCTTGTCTGATTGGAATTTAATGGGAAATTTGTATGGATAAAAGCACCGAGGGAGTGGGTATATTCATCTGTATGGTGGAATGGTCTTCTCTTGTTGTTGCTGTGGCTCGTCGACTTTGGCTTTCGCTTCCTCTTCCTCCGTTCATTCGTGGCATGGCACACAGGCACACGAGAAATCGATAAGTCCAGATTGCGAGTTGGTGGTGATGTTTGTGTGTGGGGGTAGTGTACTACGTACAAAAAGTCTCGGCTCCTCGTGTGCTGTCAGGCTCTCGCTCGACTCCTTTTTTTTTCTTCTCTCCGTGTCATGAGAGTATGTTATGAGTAAGTGTTTTCGTGGATGGATACTATGATGCCAAGTGCACACGACTGCCCTTGTTGATAGTCGGGACAATATCAAAATGCTGCTTCAAACATTGACAGAGAGAGTGGGAAAGGCACACGCTCATTTTCTCTCTCGAGCTCGGTTCCAACTTGGGCTGTTTCGTGTGTTGTATGCCCACCACAATACGAGCTTGTGTGTATATCCCACGTAAAAACTTGGTTCGGCAGCAGTGGAGGAAAGTTGCGAATTGCTCAATAATCTTCGTCCTCTCTTTGGAGCTTTATTGCTTTCTGTGTGTCTAGAGTGGTGGGATAGGCATGCTTTCTAAAATGCGATAAAACACAGCGGAGAAGCAAGTTTGATTACGTTGTTGTCATTTCTTTTTCTGATATCTTGCATTCCCTTTGATAGGGTGTGTTGTTTGAAACCCGTGATATTTACGGGTGACGACATCCTTTTCATTGCACCACGCGCACTTACAGAGAGTCACGTGGCATGTGAGATGATGATGCAAATGGTTTTGAAAATGTGCTTTGAAAGGTCACCAGTGTGATTGAAATTGAGACAACATGAGTCCCGCTTTCTACGGAGCTCTCTCACTTTCACCTTCTTTCACTTTTTTTGGGATTGTTCCGGATTTAAATGCAAAGTTGTTATTTTACACAGGTAACGGAACAATCGATTTCCCAGAGTTCTTGACAATGATGGCGAGAAAGATGAAAGACACCGATAGTGAGGAAGAGATCCGAGAAGCTTTCCGAGTTTTCGATAAGGATGGTAACGGGTTCATTTCCGCAGCCGAGCTTCGACATGTGAGCACATGATTGAACAAAGACAATATTGAATACTATTGATGGCATTCGTGAAACTTTGGAAGATAACACTTGTTAGGTTTCGTTGTGCGCGTCCATGACCTTAACGTTCCTAGTGTTTTATCGAATGGTTAATGTTAGCGGTATTGCTCAGGTTATAAGGGTGATTCACGAATGTTTTAGTTAGGAACGATGTATAGGGAAAATGTCCGCATCCAGCATCAACAACGCTGTCTGCAGGAAACGATGGAGGCTTCAAATAGGGAGTTATTAGCTAAGATGTAGGATTGAAGGCTGAACTTGTGTACATCTTTACATTTTAGTCATAGAGGCATCCACACATTCTAGCGTCACATAAGTTTTATGTATATTGGGCATTTTAAGCCAACAAGGAATTGTTTCTGATTTCTAGGTCATGACCAACCTCGGTGAAAAATTGACTGATGAAGAGGTCGATGAAATGATTCGAGAAGCTGATATTGATGGTGATGGCCAAGTGAACTATGAAGGTCGGTTTTACCTTTCCATAAGAGTTATTTATTAATTAACCGCGAGTCAACGTCTTGGCGATACTTGAACTTACTCCCGTTTCTCTTCCTCACAGAATTTGTAACAATGATGACATCAAAATGAAGTAATGAAGACGGACATGTAAGTTGTACTTCTACGATTGGAGAGCGAGAATGGAATCAATTTTTAGTATATCTGTTTGGATGCTATGTGATGATGATACGAGAGAGTAAGATGAAAGGCGTACACCATAATTATTACTACTACTACTATTATTGATTAAATCGTACTGTACTGTTGCATACATACTATGAGAGAAAATCAACTATCAATATTGTAATGTTACAATTTAATTACTCTACATTATGTTGTTATGTATGTGTGTGTGAAACAACAACAAAAAATACATGCCGTTTACTTATCAGTACCCACAACAAAAATATAGAGAAAACAGTGAAGGAATATTACAATCCAAGTTTGTTTGGTCGTTCGTTCGCGAGTGAGTTGATTTCTGTGTCTCTTTATTGTTTTCAAATGATGTGTTGCTACTTTTTTCACGTTCTTTATCACATGTATATATAACAAAGATACGAAAGGGAGTGAGAGAAAGTGAGGAGAAAAAGCAGAAAGCTCTATACTATTAAACTATGCTATGCTATATACTATATACGCTATAAACATATATTTAAAACTATTAAAGGGAAAAATTAGGGGACAGCTAAATACATAAATATATATATATATATATATTCTGTTTGTTGTTACTACATTATTATTACTGTGTCTACGAATCCTACACACCACCATACTACTACCAGAACAAAAATCTAAAGTACTATTAGTATACTATTAATTTACTTTCTATAAGATCTATCGACTATTGACTCTTGCATAAAAATCCATAACCACTTTGGTCGTCGATACTTGAGAAAGGGAAAAAGAGTAGGGAGAAAAAGGCGAAAAACAGGATATCATCATCTCGACAAAAAGCTTGGTACTATAAATCTACACATATGTTTATATATATCATTATAAGATTCGTGACACACTGGATTTCGTGACTGCTACCAAATATTATTATCATTTGTGCTCGCACACACGTGCTTCTCCCTCTTTTTTTCGAC
>JAHZMW010001928.1:0-13196 GCA_027743745.1 Alloscopus bannaensis | reverse complement strand
ATAAAAAATGGCATGTTCAGCATTTAAAAACAGTGTAAACTGCCTTGAAGTAAAATTAATGAATCCAAACAAGTTACTCTAGATAACAATTGCATTATTGCCTGACGTATTGCCAGCGTCATATGGGCTTTCTTGAATTTTTGGCCGTTTAATTCGGTCGAGAGCAGGTCGTTTCGACTTACCGGGCCCAAACCTTTCCGTGGAACCTGGTCGTCTTCTCGTTTTCATGTCATCCTCGTTGGTGCCACCGGAGTCTGAAATAAAGTTTAACAAACTTCGACGTATTTTTGCATAATCAATTCATGTTATATAATCTTCCATTATTGAGTAAGTTTAAATGCAAACATATCGTACCTGTCTCTGACGACGTCTTCGTAGGATTAACCCCGGATTTATCTGATTTATTCGCACCATCAGACGTGCCATCAGCCTTTCCCGTACCTGTACCTGAATTATTTTATGATTATTACCAGTAAAGTCTAAAATGTCAAATCTACCCGAATACTTAAACAGCTGCAGTTTTCAGGTATTATATAATATTCCAGATTATAATATTACATAAAAAAGCTTGTCAATTTTATGCTGCACCTGTCTCAGAAGATGATAAAGGATGTTTTGTCTTATCATCGCCGTCTTTGCCAGTTCCAGAAGTTCCGTCTGTCTTTCCGGAAACTGCAAATTAAAAAACCATCATATCATAAACCAGGCTATATTATTCAAATAAAAAATTAATGTGTTGCTGCACCTGTCTCTGATGATGTCGTCGAGGAATGTTTACCAGTTTTGTCAGATTTATCAGCACCGTCTTTACCAGTACCATCGGGTTTTTCAGAACCTGTAATTTAAAATATTTCTTATGCAAAATGAGCAACGAGGGTGTCATCTACATGTTACGGCTTAAAAAAGTGAGATTTTGTATTACAATTATATTTCAATATATTTTGTTAAAATTATATCATTTAACCCGTCTCCGATGATGTAGACAAAGGGTGCTTTCCACCTTTCTCCGACGATTCACCCCTGTCTTTACCAGTACCAGAGGTTCCACCCGTTTTCCCTGAATCTATATGTAAATGGAAACTTTAGCTGGAAGTCGCTGGATAATGAGTACCTATTACATAAACCCATTTTAAATAAATCTTATGCAAAACCTGTCTCTGCAGATGTTGCCAAAGGGTGCTTATCAACCCCGTCTTTACCAGAGCCAGACGTATTGTCAGTCTTTGTTGTACCTGCACATTACAGCAATTTTTTGAACGGATTTTTTAAAGTCAACTAATGTTCAAAAGGTTTGCTCAATAACTCCACTAATTCATTCAGACTCATTCAAACAAACACATATAAAAGTAAGTATTAGTTTGCGAGGCACCTGTCTCGGAGGACGTTATCAAAATATGTGTATGATGTGTGTGTTGCGGTGGATTTATCACCACCATCTTTTCCGGTGCCAGAAGGTCCATCCGTTTTAGCAGATCCTATAATATTTACAAAACTTTAGCAATTAAGATGGCAGTTTAATTGTTAAACTTATTCGTATATGTATTCTAAAATATAGCGCACCTGTCCCTGTAGTGTTGGTAGTCGACTTTCCCGACTTATCATCGCCATCCTTACCAGAACCAGAAGTTCCGTCCGTCTTTCCGGACCCTGTAAAATGTAACACTTTTTGGCGACTTTTGCAACGAGATACAACAAATTGTGCAAAGTTTATCAATTGTACCTGTTTCGGAGGACGTTGAATCTTTCCCACTTTTCCCTGATTTATCTGTGTCATCTTTACCAGTGCCAGACGTTCCATCAGATTTACCAGAGCCTGTAGCTCATTCGATATATGAAAATATTATTTTTAAAATCATCTTTAATGAATAATACCGTATATGTTTCCCCTAAAACTATTCATGCTATAAAAAAACTGTTAGTAAATGGAACCTGTCTGTGACGACGTCGTTTCAGAACTTGTTCCTGTCTTTCCTGATTTATCACCGTCTTTACCAGTGCCAGAAGTTCCATCAGTGCTTATCGAAACTGCATATTAAAACAATGTCTCAATGAATTATCCACGAAGATGGAAAGCATTTACCGTACATATTTCATAGATAATTATAGGCTTGTATTAATGACATTTTATATAATACAAACAAACAAAAAATTCTCCAGTACCAGTATCTGACGACGTGGCCAAAGGATGCGCACCGGTTTTCCCGGATTTATCGTCACCGCTTTTACCAGTGGCAGAAGTTCGATCCGATTTGGTAGATCCTGCAGTATATAACAATTAATAAAAAATTTGTAAAAAATGGAGTTGTATAAAGTTTCTGATACCTGATTCTGCAGATGTTGACGATGAACTTTTGTCGGTATTTCCTGATTTATCAGTGCCTTCTTTACCAGAACCAGATGTTGCATCTGCCGTCCCTGAACCTGCAAAATCATACAATTCTTGACAACATTTGCAAAGAGGTTTTCGTATGGTGTGCTCAATAAAGTATTTACGTCCCGATTATTGAGATAAATCGACATTATACAGTAGTAGATAATAAAGAATAACTTGTACCTTTCCCGGTGGATGTTGTGCTGGAATCTTTTCCAGTTTTGCCTGATTTACCTTCTCCGTCTTTGCCAGTGCCAGAAGTTCCATCCGATTTGGTAGATCCTGTCGTTTATTACAATTACATATATTATAAATGGTTCTCTAAAAATTTTGCATACAAGCAAGCAAAACGGTCTCAAATATGCAGCACCTGTCTCTGCGGACGTCGCTAAAGGATGTTTGTCACCCTTTTCTGATTTATCAGATCCATCTTTTCCAGAACCAGAAGTTTTATCTGACTTAGTTGAGCCTACATATTGAAAGAAAGCAAATCTTAAGCAGGTTTGCTAAGGGAAATCAGAATTTTGAAGATTTCGTTTTAACTTTGGAAAATGATTTCAGGTTATATTAGGTAAGCAAATATTGTATATATAATTATCTGTTACCTGATTCTGAGGATGTCCCAGTCTTGCCAGATTTATCAACGCCGTCTTTACCCGTGCCGGAAGATCCATCCGTTTTATCTGAACCTTGAATTCAATGCATTTTATATAAAATTACTAATATTCACGTAATAAAATTCACTATAATTCGGTAGTACCTGTTTCTGTACCGGTTTTGCCTGATTTATCAACTCCATCTTTACTAGTACCAGAAGTCCCATCAGTCTTCCCCGAATCTGCAAATCATCACAATTTATCATCATCAAAATATAGTTCCTCCAGGAAATGCAACTATTCCACAAACTTCACGGGAACAATTCTTGTTTTGTTGATGCAACATTGCTCCAGACTCAATTACACTAATATACTATAATTATGGCGTTATAATACCTGTTCCTGAAGATGACGCCAAGGGGTGTTTATCAGTTGCGTCTGTCTTATCTGCAGCGTTTTTACCAGAACCAGACGATCCGTCAGTTTTCCCCGAACCTGCAAGTTATAAAAATTGTTATTTTAAACGATGCAAAGGATAAAGTATAAAAATATGCTAAATATGGCAAAATAGTGCTTCTTTTACCTAATATTGCGAATAATATTGTACAGTTAAGCCATATGAAGAGAAATGCAATACCTGTGTCAGAAGTCGACGATAAAGGGTGCTTATCTGTTTGACCGGATTTATCACTACCATTTTTACCACTTCCCGAAGTTCCATCAGTCTTTCCTGAACCTGCATAATTTAACAATTTGTAAACTTTAAGTTAATAAAGTGTTGCAGATTTTTGAGATGTCATACATAACCAATATGTATATGTTCAGCCGTGATAAATAAAGAAAATAAAAGCATTACCTGTCTCTGAAGCCAAAGGATGTTTATCAGTGCTACCTGATTTGTCACTGCCATCTTTACCGCTGCCAGAAGCTCTATCGGTCTTAACCGAACCTGCAATATTAAAAGGTTTTTAGACAGTTTAATTTAGTAAACTTGTAAATCTCACAAAAATTGAGCTAAAACCTTTTGAATCCGTTCCAGACGTTGTACTGGAATGACTACCGGTTTTGTCAGATTTGTTAGCTCCATCTTTACCAGAAGTTCCATCCACACTTGTACCTGTAAATTATTCCAGTTTTTAAATTGGCTGCCCAAAAATAGAGGATAGGCGACAATTTGAAATGACTTGTTCAACGAATGCATCGTTTTTGAATTGCAATAAAATTTGAACTACTAATAGACATAGTAAACCAACCTTTTGTGGTACTTGTGGTAGAAGACGTTGACAGAGGGTGTTTATCACCTTTTCCTGACAGATCAGCACCATCTTTCCCGGAGTCAGTGGCTCCACCGGATTTCGCTGCCTCTTAAAATTATAACCAAAGTTACATGTATAAATTCCTGAATTTTTTCGCATGCCGTTATCCACTTTCATGAAAATTTTGCGCGTACATACTAGTAGAAGATGTGGAGTCTATTTTCTTATATTTCTCCCCGGAAGACTTATCCTTGTCTGTGCCTAATCCAGAAGCGTCCTTTCCGTCTGGGATGAAGTAGCATTAAAATGTTTCGAGCAAAAAATTAAATTTTTAAAATTATATTTCAGATTTAGACAGATCACATACCCTTGTTCAACCCTTGGCCACCTTTTATGCTTTGGGAACTTTCTGACGAGCCATCCTTCCCTTTGCCTTTCCCGGAGGATCCATCCTCATCAGAGCCATATTTTGACTTCGTGCCTAAGCCTGTGGATCCACCTTGAGATCCTTCAGCACTCCCTTTATTTCTCCCGTCGGATGTGCCTATTAATCAACAAATGAAATTTTATTCAAATATCTATCCTCACTGAAGCCGAGTTTAGGTTTTGGTTAAGCTATTACCTGACGAACCGCAACAGTTCTTGCCGCCGGTTGTTCCTAAAAAAGCAAGTATTATTATTGGCAGTGGAATAAATTGAGAAAATTTGATCTTTATAAACTTACGCCATCGCTGCCGCTCTTTCTGCTTCCGGAGGCGCCTCGCTGCACTCAATTTTACAAACTTTTATATCATCTACTACAACTCTTACTATCCTATTATAAATCATTCCGAATATTTTAATTGAAGATAAGCTCACCCTCTCGTTCAGAAGAATCGTCGTCATCTCTAGATCTTCCGTAATACCTCGATTTAGAGCCGTAGTAATACACAGTGGTATAGTTCGTATGATTTGATGCTGGCTTAAAGTGAGTTGGTTCTGTAAATTTAAATGTCACAGTGAAAGTGAAGTGAAAACTGGCTCGAACAAAAACCCATCAAAAATTTGGTAGAGCATGGCTTACTTGGAAATAATAAGGAAAGCGGCCATATTTCCGTTAAGTCCAAGTTTGACTTCGTTTTTCCATTTCCACCACCCGACACGCTGGATGGACTGGATCCCTTGGGTTTTTCCTGTTGAAACCCGCCGCACAATAAATAAATTTTAACACTAGATCCAGTTACAACTGAAATTTCACTCACCGCATTCGATTGCAAGCCCAAGTCCAAAGCGGAACTCTGGAACACTTGAAATGTCACTAATAAAACTGCCACACTCCAGAAATGTAGGAATTCCATGTTGCCTTGTCGCACTTATGGTAATTAGGTTAGGCTTTTATTCTGTCTGCATTTAATTGCTGACGTTCAATCCGTCTAGCTGATGTCGCATATGTCTGGATTTTAATGTGCCGATTTATTGCACCATTAAAGTTTTAGTTTCTTTTTGCGAACAAGTGACGTACTACATGAGAGAAACTTATGTTTGCATAACATCAAATCACAATTAAAGAATTGCTCCGAAAGGAATTTACAGGGCCCGTACCATTTTCATTGAGAAGGCGCTCTGGACAAGACGTCTTACTCTTCATTCACTGACTGGCGACGGAAAGTGCGTGTATAACTATGCAGTAATGACGACAATCATAATTCTGAGCCGTTATCCGCAAATGAGTTGTGAGTCATTTAATCACCGACAAATTTTAATTACTCATTAAATTGTTAATACAAAGTCGCAAGTAGTTGACAAAAGTATTTTGTGAATGGCGATATTTTGTGTAACTTTTTATAATGATTTCATTTTCTCAATTTGAAGGTCATTGTCAGCGACAGTTTATTTATCAAAATTTAATGTGAGCTTATATTTCAGCCATAATATGGATAAGCGTACGGTTGATTGAGTAATAAATGCTGGACAACAGCTTGCCGATTAACTTGTCGCTGGAGATGATTAATTCTGAGGCGTTGTGAAGTCAACTCGATCCTGTCCCGAAGGCGCCGCCGTGTTCCCAGAAGGAATGTTCCGGAAACCTGTAGAAATCAATATGAATTTGAGATAATCAGGCAACTAGTTTTTGAAACGATGGAGTAAAGTAAAAAAAATACAGGTTACAAACCATGGAGGCCAACAATGTGGCGATGACGAGTGTGCAGAAAACAGCACGAGAAAACTTCATTTTTACATGAATGCGTTGGGATAAGTGTATCTCGCGAATGCAAACTCTTCAATATTTGTCATCATTCAGAATTTTCAGTTCTTTTATACTCAAATTCACATTTCTCTGAAATGACTCGTTTCGCCGAAATCGCAGTCGGAAAATCATAAGCATTTATCATATACTATATGAACGAATGTCTTCCTCCGAGGTCAGCCACTCCAACTAGTGATTGATTTTAAATTAGTTCAGTTGACAGGGAGTTTGTTGTCTAACAAGATTTTGTGACAAGTGAGTTTCCCCATTCTCACCTCAGACATCGAGCTTCATTAGTGTCTCTGACTCCCTATTTGTATACAAAGTAGATACAAACAAGTGTTGAAGTGAGGACAAGCAATATGCGGTGATATCCAAGAGTAAAGTATTCTCAACCTGTTTTCGTGTAGGTTGTGGATTTTCCATTTGGTTAAATGCGAGTTTGAATTCCCCTTGCTTTTCGCAGAAACGAGCTGATTTTTCTTAGTAATAGCTGAAAAGTCCGGCCGCTACCCTCTTTATGAATAAATTATAAGTAAAAAATCTTCAAGTCCAGTGTGTCCTCCTTCGGCAAAATGAAGACCTATTCAAATGAGTGTCTCAAAAATTCACTACTTAAGCGAAAAACCCAACGTTCTTCATTTGAATTCCAAATAATTGACAAATTATTGGACCATAAAATTGATGAGCCCAAGCCAAGTCGGTGGCATATTGAATGCATGCAGAACCATTCCAAAAACCGAAATGCAATACGAAACACACATTTTAAGAATCTGAATTCGTATATTCTGAAAAAAAACCATGGGAGAGATTGAAGAGTTACGAATCCTGCAAGATGACAAGGCATTGCATTGAAGTTGCTAAAAAACCGTAAAAAGCATATTGCATTGAAGTGTTATATTTTTTGCAAAAATGTTTTATATCAGAGTTATATTGCATATTATGTCTTACACCGTTCAAGTCTTGATAAAGTAGGTCTAACGAAAAATGGAAGAGGAGAGTGATATAAACCACATTTTCCCGTGTTGTTCCTTGTCTTCTCATTTTGCTCTGCGACTGGCAAAGTGTCAACATTTTGTGTTCGTCTTTTTCATCGCACCTTCAGAGGAAGATCAGTGTGTCAAGAATGCGTTGATAATGAGTGTTGTGTATTTACACACTTTTTTTATTCAAAGCCACACCAAAGCCATTATCACAGATCTCGACGTGATGACATACCGTGAAGCTATTTCCAAAACAAAGCATAAAGAGTATAGTTCCTAGGTATATATGAATGCATTCCTTATCAGTCAACGCTGATAAGCTATTAAGACAATTTTGTGTTTGTCTATTTTAAAATTGTACATCCGATACATAAAAAGGGACGATGTTGGTGTAACACAATATTGTAATTTTAAAAACTAGGTTGTTGCTCCAATTTCTTGTCGCAGACTTACACTTTCGATGAAGATGAGTTTGAGAACATCTCTTCAGCTGAAATTGGAGCAGAGTGCGTCTCTCCGGATCTGACCTACCGCAGCATCATGTATCCCTCTGTGAATCAAGTATTTCCACAAAAACTTGCTCAAACGACCCCAATCACCATTTCGTGGACTATTTCCAATTTTAGTGCTTATCGAAGCCGGGAACAAGCCGGTTGCCGCCGCACATAAGAAAATATTTTTTAAAAGTCCATTTTTAAAAGTTTAGTGTGAGTAATTGCTGGTGTCACAACAACAAGATTGCTTATCTTCTCTAACCTCCGCTACATTACATTCGTCACTCCAAACAAAGTGACAAAAAATCATTCAAAATGTCAAAATATATTTGTCACCTCTCCACACTTGTGATAAGTTGTGTCCTCCTCTGTGCATTTGTCACTTCAGCGAACTCCCAACAACTCAATCAACCTTCCTTAAAATCCAACTATTCCGACCGCGAAGAAGAACGCGAGCGCCGCATCCTCGATGGAATCCTCAACGCCCCAACTTACGACCGTAACATCCGCCCATTCGGCGGAAACACCACCGCCGGCGAAACCCAAGTCACTGTAAACATCGCAATCAACCGAATCAGCCGAATTGACGACTTCTGGATGGAGTACGCTGTCCAGCTCACACTCCGCGAAGAATGGCAAGATGACCGCCTTCGCTTCTCCCACTGGGACACTTCCGGCGGCATTAAATACTTAACTTTAAAAGACACCAGTCGAATTTGGATGCCAGACATGTTCTTCCTTAATGAAAAGTCTGGTCAACTACACTCCATTATTAAACCCAATGTTTTTGTCCGAATTTACCCCAACGGGAGAATAAGCATGTCGATCCGAATATCGTTGACTTTAGGATGCAACATGGATCTTCAGTTGTTTCCGATGGATACTCAAAATTGTAGCATTATCATGTCGAGCTACGCTTGGACCACGGAAGATTTGATGTTTAAATGGAAGGAAGAAAATCCGGTCCAAACTGCGGAGTTGTCGTTGCCCCGATTTTATTTGGAGAAGGAGGAAACGTTTAGTTGCGATGATAATACGGTGACGGGAACTTATAGTTGTTTGAGAGTGGATCTGAAGTTGGTGCGGAATTTCTCGTTTTATTTGACGTCTGCCTATATTCCATGCATTTTACTTGTGATTGTGTCTTGGGTCTCGTTTTGGATTGATGAGAATGCCGCGCCGGCTCGAGTCGCTTTGGGAGTGACGACGTAAGCCTCATCTTTAAAATTAAAACATGTTTAAGTCGATTTTAAAAATGTAAATTTTGTGATTTTGCAGATTACTCACAATGGCTACACATCAAGCCAACATGAACAAAAATCTGCCTCCGGTGTCGTACATCAAAGCGCTGGACGTCTGGTCAGAGACTTGTCTCACATTTATTTTTGCAGCTTTGGTGGAGTACGCGCTTGTCAACTATTCTGTAAGATATGACCGAAGGACGAAGCGAAAAATTGATGAAAGTTTCAGGCAAGATTCAATTGAGCCTAGTGGAGGATGCATTATTGGCTGCTGTTGTGTAGCGAGAAGAAATATGACGACTTCGAAGAAAATTGATATTGTGTCAAGATTCCTGTTTCCGGGCTTGTTCATCATTTTTAATATTGTGTACTGGTCAGTCTACTTGACGAGTGCGTATCATTAAAAGAGAGTAACTTTATTTTTGTATGTGAATCACTTTGATTTTTAGAGATTTTAAGAGCAGTTTGTGTTTTCAATAAATGGAGCATTATAAAGATCAAAATTGTAATGGAAAGAGATACATGATCATACATTGATTTTTGCAATCACGTCAGCACTTTTTTATGAAGTGAAAAAAGGAGTACAATAAATTTTTGGCGTTCAACCAAGTTTCATGGGATTTGTACCGATTTGCTAAAAATGCACACAAATTCTTTGGTTCATTTTTGAGATACAGTTGCTACTGAAAATATTCCAAAAGCAGTTTACTTTACTTGGTATTTTTTGTATTGTTTTGAATTTTTTAAATGTTGACTTTTCATTAAAATTGCAAGCTACTGAGCACTGTCTTGCAACACGCAAAAATGTCGGACATGTAAAAGGGAGACATGGAAATACGTAAGTGTACGTCATTCAAATTTTGTGGTAATCATTGCTTATCTGTAAATGTACCTGAAATAATTCTCGAAACTGTCCTAACCGCAAATGTTGTTTTGCTTGACAGCGGAATTTGTAAGAAGTGTTCTACATGAGATTTAAGTCAAGTTGATTTTTTTATCTGGAAACATGAAAAACCCGGAAAGTGTTTGCATAATATATTAATATTGTCAGAGTACCTTTTATGTGAGCGAATTCAGAGAATCGGTTATATTAAAATGGCAAGGCTAATGAATGCGCACATACCGAAATGCGATTAGAACGTGTCAATTACCAAAATGGAATTTCGTTTTGTTGCATACGCAAAGTGCACAATTTTTACGGCACATTTTAACAACTTCAACTGACAATGAATTCAATATCGGAAATGCATGTGCCAGTGACAAGCTCTTGGCCGTGTTTAACGATGGCTTCGATAATCGAAGCACTTTACCCAGAACTCGTGCTAAAATATCAACATCCACATAATCTGGGGTGAGGTAGTTTTCATTTTGAAATTACAACATACAAACGAAATAATTTTACACGTAGATTTCACTGATTTCTCACATACCAACTTTCTGGAATTTATAATCTTTTTCATTGATAACATGTTAACTCGGTCAGCAGACTAAAATTTAAGTACAATCGTTTACCGTATCCCCTAAACGGAAACATACAAATTTAATCCATGTAAATAATATTAAATCGTAATGACTTCCATGAGCTCCGTTTTGACGTCAAAAAGATTGCGCAACTTTTGTAAAACCATAATGCTCTGTAATAAATCAGCAGTCAATGAATTTCTCATACATCATCATAACATTGTCAGTGCATCACATCGCCTTTGTCAAAAATCCAGAGTTGGTGTTTTTTTCCAAAATGATTTTTTCAGGAAACAAAAACCTGATTTACAGCGGAGGTGGCAACACAGGCGATGTTCACCGAAACAAGAATCTCCTCCTGTACTCCTCCTCTTCGCGGCTCAGTCTTTATAACAATTCAAACGTGAAAATCGTCGGAATGGGAAATTACCTCGAAATAATTCAGTGCTCAAATTCTATATGTCAGGGAACAGAAAATGTTGCCATTCTCAAGAGCAATTCGAACTCGAATTGTTTCGGTGATGGAAACAAGCTGGAGCTGTGGTTCAACTCAAATTTGAGGGTTGACGCTTCCAGAAGTTTTTTGAACTTACAAAATAACTCCAACTCAGTAATTGGCGTTTCTAGTGGAAAAGTAACTGCAAAGAACTGTTCCAATTTAAACGTCTCCGGGGACAAATGTCAGGTAGTCGTGAGCAGCATCAGTAATCATGATCTCCGTCTGTCGCAGTTGAGGTAAATGTAAGTTTTATTCAAGCATAAAGGAGGGTGACATTAACGTGCTGGATATTGCCTCAACAAAATCACTGGAATCTTCAATCACCAACGAGGTCCAGGTCACCATCGACTACGTGGACAATGTTGACATCCAAGGGTCATATTATAAGGTTGGAATGTTTGCCTTTAAAATGACCCGCCGGGAAGAGAACAACTACGAAGTAATCTTGGAAATGGAGACAACTGCATTTACATCTAGACAAGTCTCTCATAACGAGGTCGTCATCAATTCAACTATTGACAAAATGAAACACATCTTAGTGCTCCGCGGGAGTCAGGCTGTTGCAGAAGTTATCAGTGGGAAAACATTTAACATTTATGTATGAACCTTAATTAGGCATATTTAAAACTCAAGATTTAACATAACGTTAATAGAAATAGAATAAATTGTTGAGTGATGAGTATTGCCCCGAATTTCAAACTGAGATGCAAGCTCATCAGAAACCTGTTGGAGATTTGTAATTAAACTTTGCATTTGACGGGTAAAGTAAAAGCGTCACATTTATATCAACGTCGTCTAGGTAACAAAAATACACTATACATTATACCGTAAAATGTATAGTATATTTTTGGTTACATAAAAGACGTTGGTTTATATAAGTCATTTTGTTCTTTTTATAAAGCTGAAGCCGCAAGTACCGTGATCCGCGGCTTGAACTTTACGTTTCAGTTCCAAAGTGTAATTGTCAGTTCCAAGAATACTGTGAAAATCATTGCAATGCGGGTGAAAGCCTTGAGAGTCGGTATTACAAATGTTAAATCTTGGTTACGTATTACTTCTATATTTTCAAACTTCATCTTGTAATAGAAAGTAAAATTCTGTGAGGGCAAAAAATGGTATAAATACAAGAATATTTACTTGCTACATTATTTTTCTTTTCTATGTAATCGTAAGAAATGAAGCTCCGACCTATGCATCCATGTTACAAATTGGAAACGAAAGTCATTAATTACAATACAAATTACATTTTATTTTATTTTTAAGTTATTTCAGTGCATATATTTCCTAACATTCAAATTAAAATAAACCAAACAACGCATAATGGATAGAGTAATTAGCAACAAAGCAATATGAAGCAGAATCCAATAGTAAGCCTGGTAAATCCAGAGAAAAATTTACCAACCATACTCCTACGTCACTTTCTTGCTAAAACTAACGTCGCCGTCCAATTCAGTTTCGCATCCGCAATCGCCAGTCCCGTCGAGGGCTTCACACATTTCACATGACCCAGTGGGATATTCAATGTGAAACACGTTTTCAACATCATGCGATCCAACTTCGAAACCAGTCGCCCCCCCCCCCCCAATACCTTTTGAACTTTACACTGTCCCTGTACGGGGCAGAACCAAGGATCGTCACGGTGACCGCGATGAATACTATTATTCCCACGACAACAGCGACCACTAGTTGAATTACAGGCTGCCCTTTTAATTCAACCAAAAAATAACCACAGCAACTCGCGATTAGCACACCAAAAAAGACGAGGGCCTGAAGAAATTTGAAGACTATCCCTTCCGCTCCGACACGGACCAAAATTTTAAGCTGATGATGCACAAGACGAGCTGAACGGAAACCGGAAGAGGAAATGAAGGTCTTGGAATATTTAAAACTGGTTAACACAGCTTCTCCGATGCAATGCAAATAATGATTAGAAGCAGAATACTAAGGGTGCGCTCCCCTAATTTTAGCACCCACGGAATCTTTGCGTTGTGTGGCCATGCTGCTTATTGTGGTGCTACCAAATGCCAATAAAAGCATTAAGCGGTTCATGGGAGATATTTAGAAAATT
>JAHZMW010001927.1:0-54671 GCA_027743745.1 Alloscopus bannaensis | reverse complement strand
AACTTTCAATTGACTAATGCAATTAAATTAATGCTAATGCATTAATTGACACCAGGTGCATTTAATTTAATGCATAATTGAATTACTTTTATCAAATAGAATTAATGCATTTAATTCAATTCAATTACTTCAAATGCTCAATTACCCATCCCTGTCCATGAGAAAGTTGCATGCTCATGAATTTCATCATCTCACATCGCATCTACACTTCACACAAACAAAGTATCAACCTTCTTTGATTGTGTTCACTCTCTCCCTGTATATACAACCATATTATAGTAAGTTCACTATATGATCTCATTGCATAGCACATCGCAATATTTATTCGCCAAATCGTCCAAGTCCGATGACTCGGTGAATAAAAATGCGTACTTCATGAGTGCACGAGCACAGTGCGGTTGAAAGAGAAGATCATCTACCTTTGAGTTCAGGTTGTGAACAACTTGTACTCCTCTTGTTGATACCCTCACGACAACAAACACACCATTGTACAATCATGAATGGGAGAGGATAGAGTTTTTTTTAATAGCAACTCTCCTCTTCAATTGAACTCCGTGTAGAAGTAATGGTTGGGACTCACAAGTGGAAAGGAATGGAAGGATATATGTTCGCAGCCTTTTTACAGCTGTTCCTCACTGTTGAGAGGCAGAGATGTCAATTACATTGAAGAGTGACGACGACACACAAGAATATATATTATTTTCATGTCTCTTCCACACAGAGTCGTCCTTTGCGTCATTTGTTGTTGTGCTTTTGTCTTTAACTTCGCTTCTCCGAATGTCGTTGGCGTCTTAGTGCTCACCACACTTGGAGGATCTCTGCGCACTCCCTTTTCTGGAGATCCATGTGAAGGTTGACGGGACAGTTGTTGGGATTTCGTCAACAAGTAATAATTTGGTGCGTTTCCAGTTTTTAGGGAGATTAGTTGACTCGTCTAGCGACTTCATTAGCGTACCGACCGTTTGGATTGTTGTTTTTGGTATGATTGTGAAGGTGAAGGAAGGTGGAGGTGGAAAACATTTTGTTCCGTCTAAATGTGAGCAGTTGAGGTCGAGGTGGTTCGAGTTCGTATCATGATTTGTAGGAAGAAGACGAAGAGTTCTCAGCATCGATTCGTTGTGGTGGTCGCCTTGTGGTTCGGTTGTGTTTGCAAACGTTGTCAACTTGTAAGTCGGAGGTGAATGTTGTTAGCGTGAAATGCACGTGCTCTTATGCTTCCCGTTGAAAGAGAAGATCCTTTTGAGGCCTATCATTCCGGGGCGTCTCTGAATGTGGCTCGTCGTCTCACCCTAAATGTGCCCATCACTACTACTCCAAAGTTGTGAGGACGTGACACTACCACTTCTGCTCCCATTCCTAACTAACTTGTTAACATTCTGTGGGGTCAACGACCAGCGAACTTTGTCGCGAGAAGGAACTGCATGCGTCTCCGTGGCAGTTCTATGCATGTGCAAGACTAATGAAACACTCACAGTTTAATGTACCGGTACGATTTCACACATTTTGACTACTCTCGTCTTGAGAGCGCGCCACCCTTTTTGGGCCCGTTGAGGTTTATTAGGGGATAAACGTTAATTGGTTTTTTTTATCATTTCATTATTACCAGCATGACTGAACTTTTGACTGATGTGGTGATACATGTAATCTTTGTTAAGAGCGTGTTGTACTAATTGCAGAGAGCGCGAGTCTGTATGGAGGAAGAGGCGTTAATTAATCAGAAACTTCCCAAGGAATTACTTCTTCGAATATTTTCATATTTGGACGTGCCATCACTTTGTCGATGTGCTCAAGTGTCCAAATCATGGAATCTTCTTGCGTTGGACGGCAGCAATTGGCAGAAGATAGACCTCTTCGATTTTCAAACCGACATCGAGGTATGGTCCTCGCATTTTTTTTACTTTATTGTGAAGTCCACTAATGTCGCGATTAATGGTTTTATCAGTGCTACATTATTATGAATGAATTTTATTTTTTGTAATCACATTTGTAAGAATTTATGTTCAGCTAATCATTTTTATCTAGTTTGTTTGAAGCTGGTCGCTGATAGCGATAGTTTTTAAATGGAGCTTTTAAAATTTCCAGGGCGCCGTCGTAGAAAATATTGCCCGTCGATCGGGTGGTTTCCTGAAAAAGTTGAGTTTATGGGGTTGCCAGTCAGTTGGAGATAATGCCATGAAAACCTTTTCCGAACAGTGCCCCAATATCGAAGTCTTGAATTTAGAGGAGTGCAAGCAAATTACCGATGCGTAAGTGAAAATTGATCTCTCTCAAGTCACGTTCTTCAGTTCTCTCAAAATCCTATAGCAGGATTGCCGTAGTCACTAATCTGAATGGGTAAACTTTTAATTTATAATGCACAGCACGTGCATAAGCCTCAGTCGAAATGGACGGAAACTACAACGCTTGATCTTGGCGTCGTGCTCAAATATTACTGACGAGTCGCTAAAAGCCATGTCAGAAGGGTGCCCTAATCTCACTCATATCAACATTTCGTGGTGTGACAATATCAGCGAAAAGGGTATCCCATATCGTGTAGTTGATGTGATTTATTAGTTGGTTCGTCTATCCTTACAGCAATCAATAATTGAAGAATTTTTCAATTTATTTTAGGAATTGGTTTGCTAGCCAGAGGCTGCTCCAAATTGCGGCATTTTATTGCAAAAGGCCGAATGTTTGTTGACAATGACTCTGTGATTCACTTGGCTAATCATTGTCCTCTTCTGGAAGTGGTCAATTTTTACTCGTCTGCCGTAAGTGAAACACGATTATAGAACTATAGGTTTCAATTGGATTATGAGTGGTTGAAAAGCTGATAATTATTGCTTTTTGGTTTCAGTCATTGACGGACGAGGCGATTCAGAGATTAGCTCAGAACTGTCTGAACATTCACTATTTGTGTATATCTTGGTGCCCCAATCTCACAGATGCAACACTGTTATCATTAGCGCAGTACTGTCATAAACTAACAACGTTAGAAGCTGCAGGATGTTCACAGTTTACTGACAACGGCTTTCAAGCCATGGCGAGGGTAAGGCTACTGGCGTTAGTAATGATGAGTAGATTTAACAGTATGGTACAATTTTGCAAGTACTCTAACTTCCGTCTGCATTTTACCGGTTTCGTAGAATTGTCACTATCTGGAGAAAATGGATTTGGAAGATTGCGTACTTATAACGGACAATACGTTAACGTACTTGGCAGCTGGTTGTCCTCGTCTAGAGCAGCTAGTGAGTTGATTCCCTGGATTCCCTGTTGTGCCTTTGACAGTTTATTATTTTTATTGTATATTGTCGGACGTAATGTTTGAATTGTTTGGATACTGTAGACACTCTCGCATTGCGAACTGATCACAGACGATGGTATCAGGCAGCTAGGGATGGCTCCGTGTGCTGCGGAGCACTTGACAGTATTGGAATTGGATAATTGCCCACTGATAACGGATGCTTCATTGGAGCATTTGGTGTCGTGTCATAACCTTCAAAAAATAGAGTTATATGACTGTCAACTTATCACTCGTGCCGGAATTCGCCGACTTCGCGTAAGTGTTCTCTACTAGCGCAATAGACTCAAAGGGATTTAATAGTCCTACAACCTAAATAAGACGTTTAAATATTTGATTTCAACAGAATCATCTACCAAATATCAGTGTCCACGCTTATTTTGCTCCAATGACCCCTCCTCCCCCAGTTGGTGGGTCAAGACAACGATACTGTCGATGTTGTGTGATCCTCTGAAGGGTAGTGCCATTCTTTTTAGTGGGCAAGATGTTGGTAGATGTAAATACCTTAAAAACTCTGTGCTGGTGCTGCTGTTAATGGTTAATGTCGCTGGACTCTTTCGTGCTGTGATTAGGAGTGAGTCCTATTCCGTACTTGCGTGGCTTGACAATTCCTCAAATAATTCGAGATTGTTGTGAATTATGCCTGGACAATTACTTCGATTCGACCAAGATCAACTTGTCACAGAAGTGCAACTCCTGCAAATAGACAAACTTGTGTATTCCGGCAACTTTGTTTTGAGGAGTGTTAGCGTAATTATTGTTGGAAAGCCACGTCATTCACATGGCCTGAACACTCCCACACGGGGTTATGATGTGAAGGTCATTTTGAAGAAGCTGTTGTGCTACTCTCTAATCTGGATGTACAGATTTTAAGCAGCACTGGTTGAAATGACGGCGCGAATACGGCTGAATACGTGTGCATTGTGCATGTCTTTAAAGCTCTGTGCTACAAGCAGCATAGGAGATGTTACAAATGCTAAGAGAATGTTAATGTTGATATTCAACGAAGCTTAGGCTAAGGTAGTTTTCAGTGGTAAAAGGGAGCAATCAAAATTTGCTGTTATAATCGCTCGAGGTATTTTTTGGTGCAGATTGTGCATGACCATCATCGACCTGTTTATTCCTACATATTACCTTTTGATAGTACACACGACGACATGACTTTTGTGAGGTTAACCAGACGCTCCTTGAAATTTGACCGGCTTGCGAACATAAATGTATAACTACCGTAAATGAAACGTAGTGTGGTTTCTTGAAAAGAGAAGCCTACAAGTAGAAACAACAACAGCTTAATTTTACAATACATTACAAGACCCTTTCCGCCTTTAGTAAATATACTACATCGTGTGCATATTGTGTAAATGCTGTACGCCGAGTCTACACAATGTTATGTCGACGTCTTCCCGGAATTCTTCAGCATCCACATTTTGTTACGAGAGTCACTAATTACTGAAGGGTTTATAGATAAGTTATACATTTTATCTTGTATAGCTGGATAAGTTACCAACATATATAGGTACACCTATGTCAATTGTCAATATGTACATGTTGAATTATACTAGAGCTTGACAGATTAAGCAGAAGTCATCTCATTCTCAAAGCAGCTAAAGGTCGTTGCTTGACAGAAATTGTTATGAACTGATAACTGGTCTTTTCTTATAGTTTGAGGTTGTTTTGTAAATGTAGAATCCATCCTCGGGTTCGGGTTTTCTAATTAGGTCATATGTTTTCCTTTCGCCATTAAAGTTATTATTCGTTACATTTATGTCATCATGTAAATTCGACGCCGCTCGTACAATTTAAGAATAAAGTCGACTTCGCAAATTGTTAATAACGCATAATGCCAGCAAGGTGGTTGTTTAACAAGTCCATTTTATTTATTCCTCACAAAAAAAACGTAATGGGCATCGAAAGCACGTATCGTAGGAAGATTAAATACACAATATGCACGTCCAATGTGCAAGAATACCGCATGCGTGTTGAAAATGTACTAACTTTGTAGGCAATCATATAGCTGTTTGTGTATAATAGGTATATAGTATTGCGAACTTTTAGCTATTCTACCCTCACTCAACAAGAACGATAAGAATTACTACAACTATCTAGGTCCTTACGCATACGAAAAATAAATTAGACGATTTCAATGCTGAATCAGCCAGTTTATGTACACATGCTTACCCACGTAGCCTTCTTTACATAATCGCTCGAAGGAACAAAGACGCTCATCATTCGTTTATGTATAAAGGTAGTAAGTAGCTTAAAACTATTTTTCACGTATTAAAAGTTAAAGCATTAAATAACTATGTATTCGGCAACTTCATGCGCCCTTACACCATATACTCATTCTCCGCATCAAATATGGTTATATTAACAGGAGACCAATAGAGACCTGAGCGCTTGTACAAGAGTGACCAAATGTACGGGATGAAAAATTCCTCTGGCTGGTCTTCCTCCACGTAACGAAACTTCAGATCGGGAAATTTCTGTGCGAACAACCCCAATGAATAATATAATATAAGTATAATAATACTCATTTGCATATTCTGATGCCTCAGTCAACCTTCAGGATTTTGACTTACCCGTAGTATCTCCGGCGACCAATGACGGACCCCATCCTGAATACGGTCCATAACTTCTGATACGCTTAAATCTCTATGCTCATCTCCAAGTCTTTTAGTAAAGTAGTTTATCACCTAGAACCAAAAGAAATGCCGACACTTGTAGAAATACAATCTTTGGCAGTAGTTGTCCTGTGAACTATTAACATTAATTCGTGAACTAAAAAAGTATTAACTGAAATCGAAACCAAGCCGATAAAAGTGATGGAAAATCTCTGCTGGAAAATCAATACGACGGATTGCTGACGGAGTCTTTTTAAAGGGATAATATACAGTAAAATATTTGAAGTTACAATTGCCCAATAAAATGTAAAGAGGTCTAATATTTCACACTTCCAAAATAAGAGATTTGAAGTGGAATACTAAGTGGACTTGCAGACGTATGTACCGGGATTATTTTCTGAGCTGGGATTAGTGCCATCAGACCATCAGACAAAATTACCAATTTTGTCTGATGTTTCACTTGATCTGGTATAAATGGATGTAACAGAATGTTAGTAAAACGCGACTCGGTTGTACTTAAAACATGGTTATTTTGCCAGTCTTAGTTTGTAACACGGTTAACACTAAGAAATGGATTTCCTGGTATATATTTCTAGTTTTGAATCATAAATTTGAAAAAATCTCGGCTTACTGGTAAAGAAGTTTTATGGACATTTACAGTCGCATTTACTGAAAGATAGTTCCCTCCTTGCAAATTTTGAACGTCGAAAGCTTTTTTGTTATGTAAATGAGCTCATTTACATAACAAAAGAGTTTATTTGCATAACAAAAGAGTTCATTTGCATATGAATGAAAAAAAGTTCCGGGAAATTTTTTTTCGACGTTCAAAATTTGCAAGGAGGGAACTATCTTTCAGGGGACGGATCTGTACGTATTCAAATCTTCAAATGCTCATGCATAATAGTACTTCAGCAAACATTCATTAACATTTTGCAATCGCGCTAAATTTCGAGGAAATGTGGTTAGTATTTACCAAATCCATATTATACACTAGATCCTGGGTTGCATCATAGCTTCTGAACGCGTCGAAAACATGTTTCTTATATAGCAAGGTGTAGATGAGATGCTTGTTGTGGGCAAGTTGGTGACTAAGGACAGAATTAAGTATTTCCAGTACCATGCGTATGACCTCCTCCAGTACGTTTATGTCCTGAACCTAAAAGTCACCGCATTTTGCACGTTTCCAGTTCAAATGTTTCTATTATTGCAGTAAATAGTCATAACTCACATAAGTGTAATTTTTGTAAAACTTACGGTTTCGCTGGCTTGTTCCGACGCGGCTTGACTGTTTCCACTTTCAGACTCTTCCAACTTCCGTAATAGCTTCGTGTGACGTTTAGCGAGGGTCTCGAACAAGCTAATCAGTCTCTGAGAAACGTAGGGGTGCAATGATCTGAACTTTGACGACATATTGGCAAGCGCAGCTAGACAATTTGTGTGAAGATACTTGTCACGCATTTTGAGGATGTTGTACTGAATAGTACGTATAATGACAAGAATAATAAGTCCTCCCAAGGAAATCTCACTAAGACATCTTTCTGTGTACCATGTGATGTTTTTCAGAACCTGTCATAAGCATTTTCATAATTCTCATAATCATAGTTCTGGTTAATAAGCGCCATAAAAGATATAGACTTTATACAGCAAAGAAAAGATTCAGACATCAAACAAAATTCAAAATGCTAAATAATTGTAAGCACATTTTGGAGCTCTGAGTTTGAAATATGTATTACGGATTACTACTTTATCTTATTCGTAATTAGTTTCGCTTACGTACAACATCGTGCACTTGATGATTGAACAGCTCGTCTTCGCTTAAAATCAGCATAATAATAAGACTCATGTAAATGTGGTGTGACGCACTGGTAGGGGCGTTGTACAGTGTCTTTAGCATTGGAAGCACCTGTAAAACGTTTCAAATTTGTACACACAGTCGTAATACAAAAATCACAGATAAAACCGTGATTAATTTTTAAGTACTAACCAACAGTTCTATATCAGAGCGAGCCATGATGTACGATTTGAAGCCACTGTTACTATGGACCAGCATGTAAAGTAACAACGTGGTTTCGTCTTGATCAGTTTTTGTGCAAATGACTTCGTACAGTCTGGAGTAATTTAACTTAAACAGAGGTAACTCTTCTATTGTTGCTGCAGTCTCATTGGCCATAGCTTTAAAAAAATTGACAGACGAAATTTGTACTTAAACTCACTCAGACATGAGGTATTCTAAATTATAATCAACTATACCACAGTCTTTACCTGCATCGTTTCCAAACGTTATTAATGACTCTTGATAAATGTTCACGGACAAGTCACCAGAAGTCGTACAATGGTTTATAAGAATAAGAAGTAAATTGAGGGATTGATTAGCTAGTGTATTTTGCTTGTAATCGTTATTCTCTTCAGTCGTCGCCCCAAGTCCCACCCCCTTTCTTAAAATGTTCCAGATTCCATCTGCAAGGTGCAGAAAGAGATTGACAAAAACAGTTTAAACACTCGACCTGCTTGTTGTCTTTCGCTAAATAATTATTTTTTCCTTAAATCCTGCAACGTACTTGCCATGCCGACAACAATGCTCCCTGAATCATCCCGTTGAAACAGGGGGTTTGGAGGCTCCACTTGATCAATATAATTAAGAATCAGTGCCTTTGTAAAATACGGTGCAACAGCCGACGGAGTGCCTGTCATCATGATACTGAAAATCAAAGTAAAAATTTACCATCACATACGGGGAGGTTCATCGTGAAAAATCAGAAATATATGCGAGTCGTCTCTTTACCTGAAGGCCGTAATTTTGGTGGCTGGTACCGACCAGAACATTTGACCGGAAAGTAAGGTAATAATGATGTTCACAGACTCCAGATGAAGTAAATACGTAAGGCTTTTCACAGGGATTTCTGTTACAATCTTGACCACGGTATCCATAAGCACTTCCAGAGCTCCGTCGTCATTGTCCATGATGGGCTCATGAGCACTGCCATTTCCTAAACAAAATTAACCTTTAGAATGGCCTCCTTTTAGACTGTAGTAGTAAACCCTCTCAACCTTTGCCCTGTCTCAATTACTTACTGGTCAGAATCTGAAAGTGCTTCAAGAATTCCCCTTCAGAAACGTTCTCCACGAGGAATCGGCAAAAGTGCTTTATAATCGATAACGCATTGTACGCTTGCCATATGAACATGGTACTGAAACACAAGGATAACATCAAACAAAACCCAAAAGCATTTGCCCAACTTAAATATCGCCTCGATTTACAATAACTGAACCTACTCTCCAGTTTGGACGGAAGATGTAATTTCTTTGGCCCTCGACGCAAACACATGAATAAGTTCACAAAGATTCTTTGTCGTTACATTGTTAACTACGAACTGACTACGAAGTACTTCCGTGTGTCCATCAAGCATCACACATTCGTCTCTACAAAATCACAAACAAAACAGCACATAAATATTAGTAAAAAACTCCTCCACTATCCCACCTCCACACCGGTGAGCCACCTTCAATCAATCAAACTGCAACCAGACATCAAAAATAGAAACCTGACTCACTTTGTAAACACCGGATGGACCGAATGGGAGAACAAGTTATTCCACAACGGGTCATTATGAGAGATCGTCTCGGGCCCACAAAACCGTCGCAGGTACTCGTTGGACTCGAGGTCCTTTAGGCTGCTACAGTTGATTCCCATTTGTACTCCACTCTACGACACAATTACATTAAAAATCCGTCAGACATCAGTCATATAGATTACTTTCTTCTTGCACAACTTTCTCCGCTCCACGTCGGTCTAAAATGGTACGCCTGTCAGATGTCGAAGACAAGTCAGCAGTTCCTCCACGTCTCCTCGAAAACATACGACGACGTAGTCCCCGCAACTAGCCCAAATCCAATGAGACTACAGGCTCGGAAAGCGACACTAGTTCACATGGTACTCACGGGCTTTCGATTCCCAACAAATCGGAACAGTTAGCAGTCAAGTGTGGACACAAACTCGAACCAAGAAGAGATGCCCAAGTTGACAGTAGTAGCTTTTTAAAGGTAAACAACAACAGGAGGACTGTCGCTTGTAGAAAAAACTACACAAGCTCGCAGGAGAGCTCTGTTCCGCTCATCATTTGATCGTGACGATGATGAGGAACAACATAAACACTACAACTCACCATAATCTACCCTCTTCTTCGCTTCTTCCAAAATGATCGCTGTATTTACGCAAGCCACGAAGGCAATCGGCAATGATCATATCTTTTCTCTGCTGCGCTGCTCCCTGTTCCTCGAAATTTACTCTGCAATATCTGCAGCAGTGTAGTCTCCACTTGCGGATGAGTAAATACGTGTCACAAATTTTTTGGGGGCATTGTGAGACTTTTTGTACAGGTGGACTAGGTGAGCTTTGGCGAAAGTCTTTAGTGTGATAGTGATGCTTGCTCACAGAGACAAAGTCAACGATTTCTGGAAACATGTTTTTGCCACATTGTGTGGTTTTGGAAAAGTTAAAAATGAGATGTATATAACGTAAAAGTAAGATATGTTATAATGTGGAATGTATGCAAAAAGTTATTTCTTTAGAAAAATTAAATGTTCATATTCAGTCAAACTGGTTTTAAGGTAGATACATAATGTTGTCACTCACTTTATTTTTCACCAATTATGATTCACCTAAAAATTTTGTTCTTCTTGTTCTTGTTTTTTGTCCCTAATACCTACATATTATTACATCATGTACGTAAACATCATAAAGATTTAAAACAAATTCTATAGAGACCCAGAGCCAATAGTATGATTTTTTATGCTCGCGTTTTTTGACGAAACATTTGCTTTTTTGTTCACTTCAAATGAAAGTGTATACAGCGGATGGTTAAGATATTGTATAATATTCTGATGTAAAATGAACTTAAATGCAAACACTGGTTTCGAAGTTACATACACCTAGATCCTAGGCTGACTTATCTAGTAAGAAACTTACACAAACTCAATATTCTAAAGGGGGAGAGGTGTGTTAACGCAAATAAGATAATATTTGTAGTGTGGTGTGTGTCTTAGCACATTCCTCAGAGCGGAGTGAAGAATTTTTTTCCTTCCTCAAACAGTAATAACATTTTCTCTTACACGAATGATTTCGGTCACAAATGAAGAATTTTCACCATTTTTTAAATCTTGTAGTTTGTTTGTTCTCAACACGTCGTCAATTGCAGATATTTGATATCCCGGAGTTTTGTTTTGATGATCAGAGAAAGAGCGTGTTTGTTTTATGCGGTACACACTGAGAACAACCATTTCAAGAAGCCAAACTATAAAATATGTCGACCTCTCCTCATCACTCTCTTCTTCGTTAAATGTAAGCCTTTCTCTCGTCTCTCTCGAAGCTGTGGTTGACGAATTGTTAAGTTCTCTTTTCCATTCTAACTGTGAATCTCGATTTGATTACATAATAAACGCTGACTTCCTTCCAATCAGTTCGGTTTGTCGGTGTTCTAATATGTATGTAGATTATAAATTCACATGCACGCGAAGCAACTCAGTTTAAACTTAGCTTGAAAATACTAACACTACTTATAATAAGTATATTATAAACGCTTTCTCATCGTGGCTTCCCCTATGTTTTCACCTTTGCTGCAATGTGTGTGTATGTGTGGAGTGGAGGCATTGGCCCCATGATTAATTGTTTTCCAAGATATAGTTGTGTTGAACTTCTTTTTATACAGTAGCCAATCAATGCTTAATTCATGCACTTTTTTCGTTCTATTCGACTGATATAGAACTCTTGACAAAGTTCAGTTCAGCATAATGATTGGAGTCATACAAGACTGCGACTTAAACGACTCAAGTACTCATGTTTAAATGTAATGACAACGAACTGGTACTTACTTCCAGCTATAACGTATTTTCTTAGCTGGCCTTGGCATGTATACAAATAATTTTGCTATCCTTCGAGAAGTCATCCAACCAAATACAGTTTAGTTTTTTCCCAATAATTGGCCAGAGTGCAATTCACATATTCAATAGAGATCCCATGTTAACGCGCACTGCTTTCTTACGTGTACGCACATTTTCATAAAGTTCGTGAATTACAGGAACGCCTTAATCATAATTTCATTACATGATAAAATGTATGTACGCGTGTGATCGTATCTGTAAACTAGGATTACAACGATCAGTATCCCATATTGACACGAATACCGTTGACCAGCGATTCAATACTCTTAACACTAAACTTATTACGCTAGGCAACTACGCTTTAGAAAAAAACTATAGATTTTATGTAGTCAAAAGTCGTTCTCACAGTTCACAAAATTAAGAGTGACTGGATTCTCTCTGAATCGTTATTTACTTACAAACATTTTAGTAGGTGAAACTTCAGTTGCTACTTAGTAAGTGTAAATTAGTTGACCTGTCTAACTTGATGGAACGAGGTAAGTACATAGAATCTACAAAACTGTGTTTAACCTGAACCATTGTATATATATATATTGTATATAGGCAAGTGTCAGGAATATGTTATAAGTAAGAACTGCAAGACCACCTGGTAATAATATAAAACAATAAACCGAAACACACGTAGACGGAAATGCGTCTCCAGTGTAACTTATACTTTAAAAAACAGCGTGCAACACAAGAAGAACGTAAACCTAAGCCTACGAGAATATTGCTGTTTACCACCCCATAAGTTCTTGATGTTAGCTTTATCGTAATAATTTCATGAATTGATAAGATACATACGATTAATCGTAGTAAGACGTAACAACAACTACTAAAAAGAATTTAGACAGAAAGAAATCGTTAGAGTAGGGATCAACTGTTGTGAAAATCAGTAATTGTTCTCTACTGCAACGAACAAAGCCAGTTTGAAGTGTTTTAGCCCATCAAAGACGGAAAGTCGTTAACATCATCCACCTTAGGCGCCGCCTGTCGAGTTGGACGATCCTAAATTTGACACAATGTGACATTTTACATCCGCCTCTTCATTCAATTATCAAAATAAAATCAAACCGGATATGTTACTTACATCACGGCCAGATCCACGACTACCTCTGTAGTTCTTGAATCCACCTCTACCACCACGTGTCGGCTCACGAGGACCACCACCACCGGCACCACCTCCACCTTCACCGCCACGACCACCAGCATCCCCACCACGACCACCTCCACCACTGCCACCGCCTCCTCCTCGACCTCCACGGCCACCCCGGCGTTCTCCACCGCCACGTCGGGAATCCGTGAAGTGAAAGTCGATATCCAAAACCTGTTTTTGACGTCCAGCTCGTTGGGGGCAATCATACTCCTGGTAAAAATACAAAAACAATGGTCACTAGAACTGTTCGACAAGTGTCACATGCATGACGATTAAAACTAGATGCACACCTCTTCTTCCTCTTCCTCCTCTTCTTCCTGTCCTTCCTTTTCCTTTTTGATCAGAATCATTTTCTGCCACTGAGATGGGTCTTCCCCTTCGCCGGGCTTTCGAAGGTTGAAAACTGGCTTTTCACGTGGTTGCTACAATTTAAGAGAGCGAAAGAGAAAATTACTACCCAAGTCTTACCCGTATTGGTAGCTCTGAGTCCTGCCATAGACTAAATGATACAATGCAAAAAACGCCATAAATACAAGACTGAACATGTTGCAGTAATGATGTGGCTCAGAATAAGTTCCGCCTGTTTGCCATACTATGCACGGGCACCGCGTTTACCGTTTGAGTTGGCTGCGCGTTGTCCGTTGGTTGTTCGTGAATGCGCAAATCGATGCAACTCTCGATGAGCCAACTCTTATTGAGCCACATTTTCACTGCATCATTTCCAGTCTTGCGTATTTAGCGGCGTTCTTGCATTGCCCCAATTAGTCTATGGAGTTCTGCCAAAAATCATTGTACCTGCAAGGCCTTCCATTCATCCAAAGTCATGAGTTTCGGCTGCTCTTCAGTAGGTCCGTTGGCAGATTCATTTTGATTTTCCTTTTCATCTCCAGTTTCCCTAATACAAGTCAACAAGTCGCTTGCGTGAGTACGTGTACCAAGTATTTAATTGTAATGCACTGTTATGCTAGCGCTTACTTGTCATCGGTATGCTCCGCGTCTCTTGCCTTTTCCTCTGGTACTTCTTCTTTAGTAGTTTGAGTTCCACTAATTTCTTCCAAGTCGTCCTTGTAAGTGCCCCAGTTTCTTGATCCAGCACCATCCCGTTTGTCAACTGGCTTAACCCCACTGCAACGTTCAGTTAAAATACTTGTCACTACCAAACGTAACAAGGAGGAATACATGCACAGTGTAACACCAAACAATAAGAAGACCTTTTATCAGATCCAGATTGTCGGTCAAATTCTCGTTTACGAAAGCCACCTCCGCCAGTAGGTCCACCTCGTCCTCCCCTTGGCCCGCCACGTCGTTCACCACGGAAGCCTCCGCGTCCTCCACCTCCACGAGATCCAGTTCGTGCACCAAAATCGCCTTCTGACCGAACTTCCCGACTGAATTGATTTGTTCGATTATTTATGCGGGTTACATAATACTCATGAATTTCAAAACGTCACTCAAAACTGACATTATGTCCAATATAACGCAAAATACCTTCCGGCATCTTCCCGATTTCTTCGATTATTCCGTTCTTCACGTTCCTCCTCGGTAAACTTTACGCCACGGTCTTTGTCGTACGGGGGTCGATCGTTCCTAGGACCACGATTAGGTTTGCTTCCAGTATCGCCAGCAGCTACAAGTCACATAAAAAGCGGGATAAATGAAAGCCTAAGCTGAAATCCCGTTCACTTGGGCAAGTTAATTGAATCCCTCAACCCTTTTCTACAATCTTAAATACACTGTCATCCCTCGATAAATACTATCCAACTTACCATTGTTGGGGCGACTTCCAGTTTTCACAGATTCGGTTCCTTTCTGGTTGGCATCCCTAATTCCTTTCCTGGGTGCGGCAGTAGACCCTGTTTCTATACGTTTAATAGTTGCAAGAAATGTTCAATTACTAACTTTATTCTTACCCTGAACGTTTGACAATTAAAACGCAAACACAAAAGCAAACAACGTTCAACATTCGTATGAAACTAGCAGCAACACAATCATTTAGTGTGAAATGTAAAGTATTACTCCAGCAAATAAATTAGCAGAGAGTCACATGCATAAAACATTAAAATACTATAATCAAAGTACTAGTAGTCACGAGTCTAGTGACAGGATTCACTACGTCAGCTCCAGTTTCAATGACTTTATGCCAAAGAAAAAAAATACGGTTAAATGATAAAATTTATAGGCTGTAACTACTATTCAATATGTCGTACTAAATATGCGCTAACAAGGAATTACTCAAAATCAGTGAGAGGATAAACACAAGAAAAAGTGCACGCAGCACGGTAGCAAGTTAAAAAAAAACAATTATCATCCAATGGAATGCATTGGTAACTAGTTTCATACTCTGAAAAGGAACACTTTCCGCTTCGGTTTCCTTCGTACGATTTTCTTTCTCTGTTGCTTTACCCTTCTTTTTCTTTTCCCGTTCTTCTTCCTGAGGTCTTATTTCCTCCGTGTCATCGTCACTGTAGAGGAAACACGAGTAACGGTTGGTTATACCTATACCGTAAGAGTTCTCCATCACGCACTAATCCACCAACGTGAAAACTGCAATAAAAAATAGTCAAGTTTTCCTTTAATCCATTGTTTATATTGTTAGCCAAAGTCAAACGAGTCACACGTTTCTGACGGAGTTGAGGTTCCCCTTCAATTGACGAACAGAAATTCCACACCGATTTTTATGATGCCTAACAAATGTGTCACTAGATACAAGATATGAGTCAACCCGACCCTGAATCCCGTATGTTACACGCGAACTAAATTGTTGGTCATAACGACAAATTTTCCCCCTTTCCCTCTAACCAATGTCTCCCTACACTCTAAACTACTGACTGTCATCACCCTTTCCTACGACCACACCGACCAGACCAACCAAGACAACAATCACAAGGCAGTGACCAGCTTCTCTGAATAAACTCCACACCCCAAAAATGGTGCACACTACAAAGCATTTCCTCTTGCTGATGATGACTAATCATCACTACAAAATTGAACGTACGACCACCTCGAATCAAGGTCGCTTCATCTGGAGAATCCCCTCTGTTGTCTGTCTGTTTCTAAAATCCTTCCAACTAAATACTTCTCCAACTACCCTTTTAAATCATGGTCACTCCTATAATCTCCAGGGCACCGCTCTAACTACAACTCTCTTCTCATGAGTCACCTCAACATCCCCCTCCTAACGTATTTCCTCCAATCCCACCCCCAACCTCAGATGTGCCGAAGTATTCTTGAACACACTTAAATACCAAAGAAAAGTATCTTCTTACTTGCTACTTTTCAGTCTCACACCCCTTCCCAAAACGGCCTACACCTACAATAATATCACTGTCCTCTCGGGACTCTCCTAATTGCTCCCACACAACTCCAAGTCTTAATCACTCGCGACTTTTATTTTCTCCGCAAAACACCACTAAATCCTACCAACCACGCAGCGAAAATGATCTGGTCGCCATTCAACTCTCTCACGTGTGACCTGCTAATATTATTCTCTCTCTCTCTCCCTCGTCAACCACACCGCGTTCTCTCGGCGTACACACTCACACACACGCACACACCACGAGTAGTCTGACGACAAAAGGACCCCACTTCTTCGAACCTTTTCGAATCCTCAACCCCCCAAATCAGTGGACTCTCTCCAGAACACTGATCACCCCCCACCAATTAGCTTACCTGTTGGCAGTGAGTTACAGAACTAAAAAAAGATGGGAAAATTTCAAAGGAACTTTGAGCAGAACATTGAAGCACAGAGATGTGTGTAAGCCACGATCTGCGTGAGAAAACTAATGGCCTCAGGATCGCAGAGAGCGCAAGAAAGAAGTGTGGAATTGGGAAGCACACCACCACCACCACCGCTCTAATACACACGACAGACACGACGACGAGAAGCTTGCTCACAGAGTCACAATAGGGCAGCAGTGTCTCGCTCCCACTGCACCACACTCGATTTCAGACGAAACAAAGCAAACCAACGTTGTTTCTTTGAGAGTTAAAAAAAACGTGCTACGAGAGAGAATGTATTGGTGAGATGTGAGTGGAGGGGATGAATAGTGATGCTACACTCCACGATTCCAGAAGCATGCACACAATTTGTGATAATTTTCCACGAGATGAGAGTACTCTCCGTTTTTGTGAGAATAATATTAACGTACTTGTTCCGCTTCCCTTTTTGTATTCCCTATGCACTATGTATGGGTGCGTGGTCCTCTTTGTTGAGTGTGGGTTATGCAATAGTGTGTGGAGAAGTGGATTGCGTATGTATGATGCATGAATTTGTAGTGCTACTACGCATTATGCTACTCGGTCTCACACTCATTACTACAAGGTAGGAGTTGAGTGGTTGCGCGAGTTTTAGGCTCTCGTGTGGAGGGGAGAGGTTTGGAGAGTTTTTTTAGTAGTGGGATTATGCGGGATGTGCATGTGGTATGGTAAGCAGTGGAATGAAGTGAACAAAGGAAAATGCCTAGTTGGAAGTGTATAATTGGCTGCCGGTATGAAAGTTGTAATAGTAAATGTTAAAATGGGAAAGCTTGACAAGCTTTCTCTGGTTTAGTTACAACTGAATCTGGAAAAATGAAATTCATTTTTTGTTGGTTTGACGGTAAGACACTCTCTTAGAGGGGATGAAGTTATACGTAAGACGTAAGGCTTACGGACAAAAATTCCACGAGTGTATTGCAATGGCGCAATTTGTAGGACACTGTGTAGTAGGAAACATTAAATCGTGATGATTTCAATGGTCAAGGGGTGAACTCGGGGAACCTCGACTGATTATTTTAGCATTTTGTGTCACTGATTGCGTACAAAGTTTCAACACAGAAAATACGAAATTGCTATTTAGTAATTACGCCGAACCAGAGGATGGTATCATAACAATTTTCGATACAGATACCGTACAACTTCCAATAAATTCAGCGCTCAGCAAAAACCAGGCACAATCTTCAACAAAACAGAGCAGTGCTATAATTAAAGCAGAAAGTCCTTACTTTTGCCCTAAAATTTTGCGGATAAGCAGCTACTTTTATCAGAAGTTTTAGGGTGCTTGGTTTCCAAGTATTACGACACAAAATACCGATACCCAGTATCACAGGTTTACGGTATTTACCAATACAAATTTTATCTGTAACTTACCAGTATCGGGTATCGATACCAACACAACTCTCTTCAGTTTGACGCCCTAAAAATTTACCGGTACCGATACTTAGTATCCCACATAGTATTACGACATACGATACAAGATACCGATAAATATCATATCGGTAACTTACCGGTATCGTTTTCAAAAACGATGGGTAGGAATCTCTGTGCCGAATGATGGAAGGTAAATTATCAAAAGCGAAGCAGAGGTTCAGTTTGCTATTCTTACGCGGCGCATCCGGTATGAAACTCAAGATCTCAAGATTTGGTCAATATTTTGCTGAAAGAAATACTCAGCAACTTTCAATTGGAAACGGAGTTTCTGACGGGGACGGGGGATTTTGACTTTAGGAACAGATAGACATGCACAATTTTCCCGAACCTGCGATCCTCGTTTGGAGATAATTTTGAAAATTTTCCATTGGTAAATGGGGAGACAATTTTAGAGGCTCGACATTCTGTTCCCGTTTTGAAGAATTTTTTGGATTGTCTGAGACCGTTTGGAAAATTGTGCATGAGTAACGTCTGTTCCGAACAAATGCTACTCATCTCATTCGAAGGGCTCGTCAGTGACAACCTTCACAACAGCCTACATGACAAATGCACATCAGTGTCGAGGAATCAAGTAGAATAAAAGATTGCAAACCTAGTTTACAGAGGAGACTGAAAGACATATTACTCAGGCTGTGATGTTCGAAAATCAAAAATTTTGTCATATTCGTTTTCTACATGCTAGTAGCTTTTTTTGATATGTCACTCGATATGAGCTACTATGGAAAAAAAATTTGAGGTCCCGTTTGACCCGGTTCGGAATGAGGTCAAGGGCTGGGGGCACTTTGTCAGGTGGCGTACTTCATTCCCGACAAGTTGGTGAAAAAAGAATTTGAAAAGGTCCCACCGTTTCTGAGTTATTGCGTTTTCACCGAATTTCGGGGATTTCGGGAGGGGTCACCACCTGAACCCTAGAGTAGATGTTTTCCTCCCTGACGATAAATACAAATTTAAAATTTACTCACCGAATTTGATTTGAAACTGTTGACAATTATGTATCGCTCGCTCTGCTCGCTCGTGCTCACAAAGTAATTAAGATGTTAATCAAAACACGAATGACAAACTTCAAAAAATTTGCCACTTCTACTACTACTTCTGTAATTGCCAATTGCAAATTCTGCCTCCGAGAAAATGTGCGCTCGCAGATTTAGAACAGCAAATATCCTTTCGCTTTGGAGGAAGCGAATCTACCAACTTTTCGCACAGATGGCACAAGTCGAGCAAGTTGGCTTCTTTGTTCTACTCAGATTCTTTCGTGTTGTGAAATACAGGCTCAATCCATGTATTTTAAATAGGGAGTGTGCTTTTGCCCAGTACTCTTGCTTGAGTCTAGGTTTCCTTTGTATCAGATAATTTTGTATTTAATGATATCTATGGGCACATCTTTTATTTCGCAACTTTCTCTCAATGTCGAGGCATCACGGGGTACTTCTGCATTACTCATAGTTTCTGTATTCTGAATTTATTCGACGCGTTGACAATTGTTTGGAGTCACCTACACATCCTGCACTACACATAGTTAACCTGAAAAATTGAGTACATTTGGTCATCCGCAAGTGCGCGTCGAGTCACAGAACGTGTAAGACAAAGAAGCAACCCATTTCGGTTGACCTCTAATTGAAACTGGTACTTAATCTCCTTCCTCACATCTGCTCCTCTTATAATAGCTGCTCGACAATGCCGATTTTGCGCACTGCAAGGCAAAAGAAGTGCAACTGCTGACCCTCAATGGCATATTAAAACAACAGGAGATGCAAAGCGCCGGCATGCATAGTACCGGTGGGTCCTACATATAGCTTCGATTCGAAACAGCTGTAATGTTAGCAGGCATAGGGTGGCATTGTGTATGCCTTTGTAATGTAGGTATGTATGTACAGTGATTAGAAACGAGAGGTTTGAATAGCCAACTCCCGGTCACCGAGCCCTCATTTGTTTTTCGACAAAGTGATTTGCCGTGAATTATACTGTCAAAAGGGGGTTTGCTAAAATGTGGGTGGGTACCCTAAGTTCGACCCACCGTCCCCCATATTACAAGGGGGGTCATAGAAAATTCTTATTTGACATTACGGCTGCAATGAAAAACTCACTTGTCGCTTGTGCCAAACAACCAATGAGGGCTCGCTGACAGGTAGGATAACGGGGTGATTAAATAGGCCAAACATAGAAAAAAATTATCATCATCATCTCCAGCGGGGAAAGGTAGATGTGGCCGTTAACAATAGACCAATTAGCGAAACAATGGGTAACGGCCACATCTAGCTTTTCCCGCTTGAGATGATGATGATGATGTTTTTCTATGTTTGGCCTATTTAATCACCCCGTTATCCTATCTGCTCGCTGACCGGGAGTAAGCTATTCAAACCTCTCGTTTCTAATCACTTTATCTACCGAATTGCAACTCACACCAAGCAGCTTAATGTACACAGAAAGGTATTTCAAATTTGAATGTCAAAGGTCATGATCCCGGCACCACGTCAAAACCCTTGCATTAAACACGTCCTCAAGGAGTTTTTTACAACACAAAATAGTTGTTTGCTTAAAATGTATGAAAGTGTGAAAATTTAGAGTGGTCTACTCAAATTGATGACCTTCTAATCTGGGAGTAGTCGATTGTTTTCATTCATTAATAGACAAGCCTAATTATCTGTATGCTCGGGTGAAAACCGAATTAGAATTTATTAGCAGAGAGTTATAGTGCGGACAGACACAGACAGACAGACATCGTGTGATTGCAAGAGTATCTATCGATACTAATAAAAAGTAAATGTGTGGAGTTTGTGCTTGGACTTCATCACCAAAGTCTCGTCCGAGTCTTGAGAAATTTGCAGATGGGTACATGCGATCAAATGATTTTTTTTGTTCTCACAGTATTATCCTTCTTTTTTGCGTGGCTCAGTGAGATTGAGAGAGAGACCCTTGTTTACTTCCTGTTCAGCTAATGACTAGGATTGTGCGAACACATACGGTCAGCAGAAAGCAGCGCATATTTAGATCGCAATATTCCAACTGGAGCAGATGGTTGTGCTTGTGGTTGCTGGTTAAAATGCAAAACAACGAGCGTGTTCTTGATTTCACTGTAAATAGGTTTATTATGATAAAATTGAACATTTCTTTCTTCCATTTTCGTGTGTTTCACGAGGACAGTGTAACTAGGTACCTGCATTGGCAAATCAGTTATGACGATGAATGTGAATTAAAGAAAAATGAAGGCTGTCATTTACTGAAAAACCATTTTCCTGGATTTACAAAATTGAAAAATATAGTACTCCTGGAACATTACCTTGCCAATATGTATACAATTCGTATTTAGATCCTAGCTAAACTCGAGACAGTTTACGAGTAATTAACGTTTTACGGCTTTAAAAATTTGCATTATGAATTTTTTAATATTTGCAAATGTTACGTGGACACGCTTTATCTTCACTTTTTTTCGGAGACGACAGTTACCAATAAACATTTTTTTAGTTTCCACGCATTACTGTCAACTGTACCAGCAAACGCGGACGGCACGTTCCGTCCCAATTTCTACCATTTCGTTGCATTAACAGTGTGCAAGTCAGACTCTGCATTTTGGTGGGGTAATGTGATACTACTCGGTACTTCGGTAGTAGGACATTGCGACAATATTTTGAAAGTGGGCAACATGACATCACACCAAATAGCAACTGAATACTTAATTTAAGGGACGTAGGATGTAAATGTAAAAGCTTCCACGGCAAAGAATGACGACAAACACGTTGAAGAGGAACGACCACGTTTCGTTTTTAGCACGAAACCCATGTGCATCGAACAAAGAATGTAAAATGCCGGACGGATTAAAGTGTTGTATCTTTCCCGTTGACTAAAGTAGAAAGGAAGTTTTAATCTACAAAAATTGCAGAATAAAGCCAGAGCCAAGACAGAGAAATTCTACGTGGACACATGTGCACGGCTCAGGAGTTGTTGCTGCTCTTTTCTTTGTGTAGCGTAACATCTCTTGTCATTATGACATGGACAGCATCAGTCAGAGAAGTCACTCCTGTGATGATGATGTTGTCTGCGAAATGTACAAAAGTCATTATTTTATGCATTGTTTTGGAGCGAGCGGGACCAGGGATGAGTGGATAAAAATGAAATGGAATAGTTAAATCGTTACCTTGGGACTGTCAATATTAGTGGAATTTAACACGCATATAGTCACATATTAAATGTACATCTGCTCGCCTCCTTCGGTTGGAAGTGTGCAAACAGATTTTAAACAGAGAGATGCAATTTTTATCGTCCCACAGCGAGAAAAAGAGAGAGAAAAGCTGGTTTTCTCACTGACTGAGGCTGCTCTGGAGCCTGCCATATGGCCAACCAAGGAAAAGCGGTCATGTTATATACGGATTGTGTAATATATACTGATTGCACAAAATAAAAGTGGAAAAAAAGTAGTTTGCAAGTTTCTCTTCTGCGATGTGGTTTGACTGACACCCAAAGTGAAAAATGAATTGTTTCAGTAGAGAGAGAAACGAAAGGGACAAAATTGTACGGTTTGAGTGCAGTAGACACAGTAATCGACGACTGTGTGTGCACAGCCGTTCCGTAAAAGTATGTTGCTGCAAGCGTACATAATATGTGCTAAAAATCTAGAAGAGAGCCTTCTAGTTGGGTTGTCCAGATCCTGTAACAAAGACTTGTTTGAGCGGTTAGAAAAGTGGTTGGCATGATTAGTTCGTGCTCGTGCTGATGCAAAATAAATGCCATGTTATATTTGAACTAAAATTATCATCATCATGTCTAGGCACAAGGTGAGGTGGTTTTCAACTAGATTTTTGAATCAACTTTCGTCTCTGCGGAATGTATAGGTGCACGGTTTTCATCCTTCCAAGGCAGTCCACCACCACAAAACAACAGCATGCGGATGATTGCAAAATTGGGCTGAGACCCAAACTACAATCTGTGGCTGGATTCCTGGAAATGAAAGATGATCTTTTCCCTAATTTTTCAAGAATGGTTCTCCATGGCCGAGTGGTGTGCAGCCTACAACGAAATCATAATATAACGTATTTGCACCTTTTGATACTCCTTTTAAAACCAAGGGATTAAAAAAAGGATGATTT
Organism: Alloscopus bannaensis; assembly: GCA_027743745.1. Lineage (NCBI taxonomy): Eukaryota > Metazoa > Arthropoda > Collembola > Entomobryomorpha > Entomobryidae > Alloscopus > Alloscopus bannaensis. Next base: position 31,430 of record JAHZMW010001927.1, on the reverse strand, counting down.
TTTATTCCGTGAGCAATTTGCGTCAGACGGGTTTCTCATATAATTGTGCTCACTCATGATGGATAAGAGGGTATTTTTTAAATTCATTGAAATATTAAATATCCATGCCATTTCAATTTGTTATCTACCATGCCTCTTTAATGCATGTGCGAAACGTTATTGTACGCTGTTCAACGTTGCTTCAATATATTTCAGCCAAAAAGAGGATGTTCAAAAGTCGAGACCATGATAAATAACGATAATGCTTCGTTATATGTATAAATAAATGTAATAAATGTTTGCGCTTCCACTACTTGTTCTTTTGGTTTGATAACAGTAAACACGTTGTCCGTCTACATATCCCGGAGAAGGCAAGCGTTGACTTATCAACTAGCACTTGAGTGGTCAACAATTATGAAAAGAGTTATCGACCTAACACAGTGAAATGAGAAAAGTTTTTTCGCACTCTGCTCGCGAGACTGATCTTTTTTAGTCAACACTCATTCATAAACGCTGGGATAAAGGTTTGCTTAAAGTCAAGTACGAAGAGCTGGATTGGCTGTGTCAGAGAGATGATATTTTTGGGCTTGCGATTTATGGAAGAGCAGTCGCAAGCCCGTAACCTATAGCATAATTATAACATGCTGCATTTAAACGCAATAAATTACACTTCATTTGCCCAACCGGACAATGCTGACTTTGTTGTGGAGCGGACTAGAGCGAGCGGAGGCAAAAAGGTTGTGACGCATACGACATAACAAGGAATTTCATCTATGTATTTTTGCTCTCGCAAAAGCAAACAGTTCTTGACAAAGTTGTGGCGCTTTCTTTCTTTCTTTGAGATTCATTTCAGGTATATAGTTGCTCATCATAAACGATATAGTTGCGACAAAAAATAGATCTAATAATTGTATACTCTACAAAGTGAGCACACAACATTAGCAGTATACTCATCAGTCTCGCCACACATGATTTTTTAAAAGAAAAATTGTAAGGATTTAGCTTGCCGAAGCGAAAACAAGAGCCACTCATTTCTTCATCGTTTTTATGAACAAATGAGTGGAATTCTCATAGTAAAGGATGTGCCTGATTTCAGCATGGGAAAAATTCCACATGGTGTGCTTCCCTCCTTTTGAGTCTCTTTTTTTGGAAAATAATATAATATATGCCTGATTGCTACCAAGCTCAAGACTTGTCCACTGTATTGGCAATGTATGACATACACATCTGTTGAAGAGACGATGATTAAATGAACACGCATATTCCACACCTAGCAGCGCCTAGAAGGCATCATGTTAAAATGAATCATGCACAAAGAGCAACTTGATCTGCTGCTGGTCACATATGAAACCCTTGCAAATGAGTTTGGAACATAAAGTAGTGACGATACAATGTGAGTAGTAGCGGTAAGAGGAATCGGTCCTGGGAGCTAGCCAGCTCCTTAAAAGTCTTTCAATCCAATCTTCAAGTGGTTCTATGAAGCAACCTGTGTAATGAGCTCTAAACGAACGAATCATCATCTCCAACCATCTTCACCCTATATGTTTAGAGCATTTATGCAGCAGCATACCTACAAATTCCCTCGTATGTCCCTGTGTGGCTGCTGAGAAAATAATATGTACCTAGGCATACACTCTGCCAAGTGTTGTGGCTTTGGTGTGCCACGCTTTTCTTTAAATGTTAGACACACATGGACAAAAAGTAAGTAGACGGAGTAAATGTAGAGGTATCAAAAAGGTACTGGCTCATTCCTTATAAGAAGAATTTTATATGGTACACATATTATGTATGAATGTGAGGGTTGCCTCAAGTACAGAACGATGATGATGATGATGGCATATCTGCTTGTTGATGAAAGGTTTAAGGCACACTTGTTTTTCACCGTTCGTCATGCTTACACCCCGTCTCACTTCTCTCCTTTACCTCTTCTTCCGTCCAAACCGACACAGAAATCCGTTGCTCAAACATAAACGGCTGAACCCCTGCTTTTTAAATGGAATTTAACTTTCCGTTCATTTCTATAGTACAAGACAATCATTCTAATACGCTTACTCCGCTCCAGTGCCAAGAAGATATATTTTTAAATAGTTGCAGGGTCGTTTCCAAGTCGTCGAGTTTGTTAGCATTATATAGTCCATGTGTACATCCTGCTCCAGTGATTACGTTGCAGATTTACTGAAGTTGTGTACATGTGCCGAAGTGCTTCGCACCAGAATCTCGGAAGTGCATTCGAATCTAATATTACGGAAGAAGATGGTGATCTGAGGCGAATGGAGAGAGAGTTGTGGTAAGTTTCTCAAGTTGTTACTGTCTCCATGAAGCTACATATTTGCACAACGAGCATTTAGAGTCACCTTTGTGCTCATATCACCGTTTCATGTGTGTAGACTCAAAGTCGTTTCCATTCAAGCAGTAAAAGATAAGGGTATTGCAACATCAGTTCCTTCCTTTTTGCAGTTCGCTGAATCACGACTGTGTCCAAAGTAAACCTTGACATTTAAGTGAGTGATGCGTTTACGATGCATTTACAAGAGGAAACATATCACGGTGCAGGTCTTTTGAGGATGAAAACATGCAAGTTTGTACGCACATCAACGTATTTTTATCATCATCGTAGGTTTATCGTAAGAACTGAGCTGATAAGCAGAGGGATGAGCTTAATCAATGTTTGGCAGTTAGTATGCAAATGTTTGCTGGTGCATAAATTGTGAAAATTGTGTGCGTACTAAAATGTCTGGCAGTGTGTACTCATACAACACGACTTGGAGCCCGCCACTCACTCACCTTTATACTCCACTCACAATTCACAGAGTGTGAATGAGTCAACGGAAAATGTGCTTTGTGTGCAACATCGAAGCATAAATCTTGTTGCCTGTGTGCTTCGCGAAGGATACCTTCACCTTTGCATACACACTCGAAGTTGGACCTTCGTCTACTCTGGGTTTGAGATCCCTTTAAAGTGAGTCCGGAGGTGGGGAGATTTAAGAAAGTCCAAGATGCAGAGAATCTCTTTTTGGAAGACCAATTAGGCAAAAATCTCCTGTATTACGGAGAACATTTTTTGAGCATATCCGTCCAACTGAATTTTAAGTACATATTACACGAAGCACATCCGTTTGAGGAAAGAAGCATTTTTTTTGCGGGTAGTCACGGAGGACAAATGTAGGATGTAGTGATATCAGTTTTCAAGGCTAAATGGAAACCACTTTCTTCTCAATGTGTATGCATATTATGATCCCTGTGTGCGATTCCATACCTGGCTTCTTTATGAGGGAAAAAACAGAGTCTCTCTATTCTCCTTGGAAGAAAACATTGTCCACCCGCACCACAAAACAGAATCATGCTTTTACAAAAGGAGTTAAGAGAGAGACGTTCAGCTCGCGCGTCTCAACTCGTGGACCGTTTGCAAGCGACCAAAACCTCGCTCCTCATTTCGCTTCAGGCAGTCTCACTCAGCAGCATCTGGCAATTTACTTGAGAAGAGTGAGAGGCACCTTGCCTTGGTGCAACAAAGAATGAAGAAATCTTTTTGGGAACGAGGGTCCTCCTCTGAGCTCACTGTGAACAGCTCTTAGGAGCTGCAAACCCGTTGCCCGCCGTCATTTCTTTGTGGGCTGACACAAGAAGAAGATGCAAAGAAACTGCGACGCTATACACAAGCCCTGTACTAGGCACGCAAGAGTACATTGAACAATGTGCAATGATCATTGTCGTCATCAGATCTCACACTTTGCATAGGACTACCTCTTTAAAAAGTATATTTGGCTATCTCACAGTAAAAAATTTGATTGCGGTGATACAGGTATGTTGAGAGACGACATACGGTACAAGATGTTAAACTGGGAGATACATGTATATTATGGATCCTTATATCGTCATTGTTTGTCCTTTTTGTCCTCGTGGACCGCGTGCAGTAATAATGCGATTTTTTACAGACTCTGTAGACATGTACAGAGTTGCGAACGATGTATCTTATTATTTTCTCAACAATATTTTTGCTCATAGTAATAAAGAAATTGGAAAGAGATAAAATCATTCTGTAAGAAATACCTTGGTACTCTTGTTGGAACACTGTAGCGTCGTAGTGAAGATAAATGTTACGTGGTAATGCGAAATTCTTCAGAATGTATTTGTTCCATAAAGTTCGCGGTATGCCTAGAGCGCTGAGTCCAAGTCACGAATTGGCAATGCATAAAGCGCTTTTCGTCCGCTGCCTGTATCAAACTTTGCAAAATTAAATGCATGCATTGTAACGAGATGTCATTGAAAAGTGGAATTATCTGTCTTGCTGAAAAATACGTTGTCGGTAGTCCACATAATGAATTCTTTAAGTAAATCCAGCCGACTAATTCTTTGTACGCTTGAGCATAATATTTGTATTGGCGATAAGAGTGTCCGTCTCAAGTTTATGTATTAAGGAAGCCTTTATGATAAAGATGAAAAACTACGAGCACAATGAATTAGCATACACGAGTGAATTATGTATTTTGCTTAAGTGTTGTAATGTTGACTGTAAAAAATTGTCTTGAGAATTGCACTGTTGTATGACCGAGTGTGAAATATGAATGAGATTCCAGCGCAGTCGCTGTCAGTCTGATGAGAAAGTTGTTTCTTCTTGGCAATTCGCACACTTCATATATGAAGGAACTTATTTAAAGTGGTGCTTTAAACAAGGATCAGTTTCGCGATGCAAAATTAACGGACACTTACAAATGGTTTAAATTTTCAGAAATGTGGTTTGTAGCCCAAACACCCTCACTACTGGATTGCCAACTTTTTTTTGGATTACTTCTTTTGAAAAGTAAATCATAAAAAATATACATGCATACCTTTACGGCTTTACAAAACTGCTTTCATGTGATCAACAGCAGTTTGCACACTAATCCTATTTACTACCTTAAAATAGTTGCCGAGCAATATCGTAGTTATTCACCTTGTCCCTAAGTTTAACATTTTACTTTAGGAAGTTAGTGTACGTCGAGTTAGCAGTCATGGAATGCTATTGTGGCATGTACATTTTGTCCGCATGGAAAGTGAGTAATGATGGATGGATGGGGAATTAGGGTAATAAGTAATAAGATCGCTTCGAAAAAAGTAAACCATATTATCCAAATGCGTTTCATGACCTAAAAGAGGGCCACGGATTCTGTAGGACCGAGAAGATAAGTGCTAATTAGGAGGACAGCAGTCACTTCTGACACTAGTGGCATCTTGGTTATCGTAACACACTACAAAATTAATATGCCAACTGGTGTGCTTCAAAGATGAACACTATACGTATTCTGAGAGGGTGGATTAAGCAGTGAACGAAAAATGGTAAAAATGGGCAACATGCAGCTAGCATGCTTCCACATTATTGAATTTTTTTTGGACCGAGTAGAACAATAAAAAGCAGTTGATGTGACGACAACAAGTAATCTCGTATTCACTTCCCATCGTGAGTCATGAGTAAATGCTCGGGCTTTATAGCCATATAATATGTAAATATGTAGAAAAACTACAAATCGACGTCGGCCGAGTTTATTATGTTGTTTGTCTATTTGAACGCTCTTCACTTGCACACACACACACGACTTCTGTCCTGGCTCCCATTATTGAGAATATGAAAATAATTTTTGAGAAGGATTAATGTCCATATATCCGATAGCTTTTCATAATTCTGAATGAGCACGCCAACGCCGTGTACTGACGATGATTTATTTATTCTCTAAGTAAGCATATATAATGTAGGTATACGCTAGTATATTATGATGACTATGTGCTTATTATGTGCTTAACAGATAAGGCCAAGTGGCAACTCGGATATCATCAGCGGACAAGTAGCCAGTGTTTACTGCTGTGCTGTTCTGCTTCTACAACTGAATGTGGATTAAGAAATGTATAACCGGACCATTAGTATTTCAGCAGCTGCAGACTCCACAACAAATAATATTGCACCTTCACTGCAAGAGTCGTCATGCTCCGACTCGGAACACTCAGATAATAGTATTATTATGGTTGACAGACATTCGGCCTTAGTCCGATCCTCGATCCAACTGCACCACAAGCCAAATCATCATCAGCACCTCTCGTCGAAACACTCCACAAAATCTGTCAAACAGTCAGCGCATGTCCGCCTCAGAGGAAGCTGCAAAATCAGCAACAACCACAACCTAGACGACATCTCCGCAGTACCCAGTTCAGAAACCACGACTGCCTCCAACACGCCCAGTGACACGACTCAGGAACGACAGCAGTTCTCAGAAGAGTGGCTCGACACGATGGACAGCTTAGGTAGTCCGAAATGCTCCAGTGGACCACAGAGCCCCGACTCTGAGGCGGAGAAACGGAGAGGGCGACCAAGGTCGGATGTCGTCATGAGTCTCATCATCCAGGGTAGCTCTTCGCCCAGCTCCATTAAATGCAATTACTGTGGGCGGGTATTCCCGAGGGACAAGTCCTTGCAAGCTCATCTCAGAACTCATACCGGCGAGAAACCCTACATTTGCGACTTCCCCGACTGCGGCCGGGCGTTCACGCAGAGTGGACAGTTGAAAACGCATCAAAGGCTCCACGCAGGGGAAAAGCCATTTGTGTGCTCGCACCCCGGGTAAGAATCGAATCCTTTTGTTTAAATTTCCGCGTCTGTCATCATTTTAAACATTTAAACTCACTTCAGACGTCAACATTTTTTTTAACTCGCGACCGTCTCTGCAATTTCTCAGCATCCTCTCCGCGTGATATTTAATTTTTATTGAAATCGGGAAACTGATAAACGTTATGTTTGCACAATTCAATGCCAGATTCGCAGAACTTTGATCGAGATCCTAGTCGACAGTGGGGTGTTGACACTGTCTTCACTTGCAAACTGGCATTCTCTCGTCAAAACATTTCCCCGAATTAGATGATAATATGTATTTGATTCTCTCAATGTTCTTATAAATATCCGGATATTAAAAAAAGTTGTTTGCACCGTACAATTTAAACTTTCGAATGGAAAGTACAATTGTTTGCAACAAAGACGAGATTACCAAAGTCAAGTTGAACCCCAGCTTGAGAACAACATACGACCAGAGAGAGAGAAAGAGAAAGACGTGTGCAAATTTAAATGCTTATGTGCACTTGACAAATAACGCTCATATAGTGCTACACAATGTAGGGACAGACTACAATAAAATGATCCCAAGACCAGTGACTCCACACTGGAGAATCGATTTAAGCCCACGAGAATGTCCATATTTGATATTGCTCACGTAGATATATGTACTCAACAAACGTTGGCGAAATATGCAATGACACTTGTGTAAATCGTGTAAGCTGCATAAAAGGTTCATTGGTTTTTGCATGACCTGACCTGTCATGCAAAGTTGCATGGCGTTTTAAAAGTGGATTCTTTTTCACTCTTTTCCTTGATTCGGAAGATATGCACGCTTGCAGGTAGATACAAGTGATGGCATTCCTATCGCCTTTCAGCAAGAGCAGAAGGGTTATTACCATTTGAAATGATAAGGAATTTGGTTGATAACAAGGTTTTTAAAATTATTGTTTTCTCCCGTGTGTAGATGCACCGTTCGGTTCACGCATGCAAATCGTCACTGCCCTAACCATCCAGATGCTATGTTGAAGAGATCCAATGACTGTGTCCTCCGTCCCGTTATCACGAACGACACTGAGCTCGGAGAACAGATTCAACAGTGGTTGGATAGGTGAGTTTTCCTTGTCGGATGCAGTTTTTTTGTAGCTTGTGTAAAAATCAGTACCTCCTCTCAAATTGTTTGGAGTGATTAATTTTGGTTCTGGCACTGGCACCTGATAATGACTTATCTAAAAGCTTTGTGGTGATCATGATCACATAATATTTTATCGCCAGCCGTGAGGATTGTCGTGTAAATTGCAGTTGTGTAGAGCCGACCACTGCAACAGATCATGTATGTCTGCCCATTTAACTCCACCTCCACCCACTTGGCCATAATTTATTTATTAATATTATCATTAGGCTTAGTAGCTCGATCGCCTGTAGCTAAACGTGAAAGGGTGGCATCAAAAAGCATCTCTCTAGCGACAAGAGAAAATAAAGTTACTTCTCTGTAACTCCTCTAAATCAGTTGTCGCGTCTGCTGGAATTGCGTGGTGTGCATTGCACGGGGTTTGGGAAGCCCGGCGGAGGTTACCGAACCTGAGTGTTGGAGACTATAATATTTGGCAAGCTGGCAGCCGACTGACGGCGATTCGAGTTTATGAGTCGCATAATATTTTATGTAAATAATTATAGTGTGCCGTAAGCATAAATGTTTGTCCGCAATGATGTGGATGTCACCTTTATTTAAGAGCTATGTTGTTGATTATTTTGTCAACTACGCCGCTCAAAAACCACAGAAATTACTCCACTCTTCTCATTTAATAAGATTGTACATTTTACATGAATTGTGAAATTGAAAAATGGCATCATGGTCTTCATCCCAGCGTTGTCTAGTTATTGTTAATATTAAATTATTTGGGCGGAGGTATGCCGATTCTGGACAAAACGGAAAAGTACAAACATGCTTCTCATCATCTTCAGAATAGGTAGAATTTGAGAAGACACTGATGCACGACGCGGAACAGGTAGAACTGATGACGTAGACAGTTTAAAGACTTTCCTTTGAGAGGATTATCATAACCTTCACAAAAATCAAGGGTATATATTCCTCACATCTTATATGCATATCTGTATTCATTTGATACACCTTTGTTCACTGTACACAAGTGTGGTTATCTTCATGAAAATTGGTGAGCTCCAGGAATGGTGGTGGCATAATTTTTGTCAACGTACTTGAACCACTTTTCTTTCAAAGAAATACACCTTCTCCTCTAAAGGTAGGCTGGAAAGGAGCAATGAATTGTGCATTTTTTGTTACTAATCTGTCTCTACAAAATACTGTATCTAGCTGAAACTCAGCTTATCCCGTACCAGCCTGGTGGTTACAGTAGATAAGACACTGAGCACTGAGTTGTGGTGAACCAATTCACAAATATCTGCAGGTTTTTTGTCAGACGACTGGAGTTGTTACAAGTGACTAAAAAGCTTATACTAACCACCGACCTTCAAAAATTTATTTTTGTAAATCAGTTTGGACCTACAAATGGAACCTACTACAGGGGAAATATCAACCGTTTTTATGCCACCTTAATTATATGGTTCTAATACAATTTTTGACTGACTGATTCGTAGACGTTCCGTGTATTTAAACTAGTACACGTTACAGTGCACTTTTTGTGCTTGCTTTTCGATGGCTGATAGTAACACCCTGGAATTTTTTTTTTACTTTCTTCAACTTTGTTACGGCTATTTAAATTCCAAGTAAGACTTTCTTCACATTGAAGCTCGAGTGTTACAATTCCATGCATACAACCTTCTTCTCCTTTCCGATTGGAAATGTCTACTTTAGGATCCCCTCAATGATTTACGCTGGTGTATGAATGGATAAATTAATTCAGCAGGCGTCATGCGACAAAAACAGTCGACGAGAGGTACACTAGTATTAAACCAGAACGCATTGACAAACTCAACAAGAAATTTCTAGTATCATGAAGCATGTACTTGCATAGGAGAATTAGATAAAAATAGACATTCTGGAACGGCTAGTAGGTGGTCAAGAATTTCAGGATAGTCAGATTGAGAAATGGTGTTGTTTGAACGTGATTTTGCATGATTCGTCCTTGCCAACTTACCAAACTGTGTTAGACCAAATTAATAATAGATTCCAGCTACAGTTGAAAAATGACGTTTTACTTGTCTTGTTACAGATACAAGAAAGAGAGAGAACTAGCAGCCAAGGCTGTTGTGACACCACCTCCACCGAAACCTAGACAAGGAAGAAAGCGACCAGCCGGAAAGGCTTCACAGAGTAGAAAAGCAAGCTCCTGCTCCGTTGATTATGATGATGAGCAAAATTTCATACCAAAACCCACGTCCGTGGCTCCACGACTTACGATTTCCAACAATAATAAAAACAACAGTTTGAAATTCAAAATCGAACCTCCCACCGAGGCCAAGTATGACGAAGTGGACTCGAAGATTACTAATAGCACCACTACTCCTTCTCACGTCCTCGTCTCAACGACTGGTCCTCAACTGTCACCTGGTGGAACGGACGAAAACGTGTATGTCGACCCAGAGACTAACTTTCGGTACTATTCCACAGGGCAAAGCAGCGTGTCCAGCTACGCACCATCCCCGTCAACCAACTACCCCTCTTCTCAAGTAACCCCAATGCGAAACAGTTTCCAAAGTAATTGCATTCGTGCTCATCAGGCACCCTCCACACCAAAATCATCCCTAGCTCATCATCATCACCATCATCAGTCCCAGTGGTCTGAGCAGCCTTCGCCAGGTTACCATAAGCCAGCCAAGTTGAAGCGGAGGTGGCTGGAAGCCTCGTTGGTGCAGTCGTACGAGGAAAACAGCAGCGCAGAGTGTTCACCCAACACACTCGCCGCGGAGATTTGTAATAATTCAATTAACAATAACAATCACTACCATGACAATCGCAGTGACAACTGCATTCAGTATTGTGGGCACGACGGGAATGCCTCATTAGGTCAGTGTGGATCACTCCGGTACAGCTTGAGTAGTAACAATGATAATGACTACGCAAATTATGAGTCGAGCAGTCCACGATCATCTTCGGAATCATATTTCCCTCAAAGACCATCGGTGCTCGTCATGGCTAGCTCGACGTCTACCAGTCCTGACCTAAGGGAATTGATTCTACCAAGTGAGGGGAGCACGACGCCCTCCATGATTTTAGCGACTACTGCTACTTTTCATGGTAGTAATGGATCGTTTAAGAAATTTCATGCTGATGAAAGCGGTCATCTTATTGCGGCAGACACGACATCTACTTTTGACAATCAAACGGAGCAATATGAAACGGCTGTTGATAATCATAATATTAATAATAACAATAACAATAGGTACAATCATTCTTACAGAGTCCATCCAGTACTTGCTAATGAACCGTAGAAGTTGGGAGAGATTTATGTATTTAGAAACAATACATTACTCGTATTATTAATCATTGTAATTCATTTAAGTGAACTCCTGTCACACTTCAAGTATTCAGTTTTGCTTTATTTTACACAGTCTACCTACGAACCCACTCATTTAATAAGGAACGTCGAACCTTATTTTATACAAAATATATTTAGCTGAACAATTTATTATCGGGAAGGAGGATACATGTCTTAGAAATAGATTATATAGAAATCAATCATACAATGTTCTACATTCTCACCATATAAATATACGCACACATTTGTATTACCTCTACTGTAACAGATACATATTATATGTACATGTAGAACCAATGTCGTACCTAAAGTGTTGGAGAAAAGGTATAAGCGAAAGAGGGCATGAAAAAGTACTACGATACACTTTTGACTATCTGCAGAATCAATCAACTAGCGATAAACAGTTTGCAATAAGTCTTCCCTTGCAACAAGAGAACAATCATGTAAACCTTTGCTACATTACGTGCACTCCGTACAATCATCAACTACTTTAGCATTGTATAAGTATAATTAACGAAGATGATCAAAGTATTGTGATAATCTGAACACTCTAATAGTTTTTTTAAGTACAGTGCAGAAGGACAAGTATACTTACAATCATTAACTAATCAAGTGACATCAACGAGAGCCAGAGCCAGTCTTTTATGGCCTTGGAAAGAAGATAATAGTTTTTAACATTGAATGCGCACCGCCCTGAACAGAACTATTACTTTCCTTGCCTTTGTACTTTTTTGCTGACTTGTCTACCCAATTTTGTTGAAGATAACTGTGTGGTTGACAACCATTTTTTGTACTAGGGAAGTCGCCCCCAAGTGGACGGCTGTAAGTGGCGATGTAAAGAAGCCACTCTAACTCCCTTAACTGTAGCCCACTCTCCGCCAATTTCTTTTGCTAACCAATCATAGTTTTAATCTAACCACTGAGTTTTCTCTGTAGTTTAGCCGTTAGTTCCTAAACCCTTACTTTAAGGCTACATACCACACACATACCGAACTACTGGAATAGCTGGTCTACTTAATATGCGCCGTTTTGGTATTTCGTATTTACTAGTGCTACATAAGTGTACATTTTGTTGGAATGTATGTCGAATACTTGCAAAGTTAGTATGCTAAGTTAGTAGTTACGCTTCCTGTGTCATTAGCACGGACTCTGTAAGATGTACAGTAGCTGTAGTGGTACGGTTAAGACATATTGAAGTCTGTCAGGAAAGAATACGCTATGCAAGACAACTCCCTCCAAACAAATTTTTAAAAACCACTTATAGATCTTCAGTTAAGTCACAAATGCCAGAGAAATATGTACGCTTAAAAACATACATACATATTATTATACAAATCAACGGATTCGTGACACGTTCCGGTGGAGTGACAATCCGCCAGTAACGGTCACACCGTGTACAATCAGAAACGTTTACGCTTGTTTTACGTAGTGTTCTCCAGAAACACACATATACAAACCAGAAACTACGCTTAATTGTGTGTATGTGAACAAGACTCGAGTTGCAGAGCCTACATTTTTATTACAATGTGTTTGTATGAAAGAAAGAGAATAAACGGATAATATGATTTGCTATATAATCTGACTTGTGTGGACTTCTAGTTCAATGTTGACATGACAAAAAATGGGGGCATCATTTTCTAGCGTAATTCATAATTCATCAGCAACAATTATGAAATCAAAATTGGAAATGAGTGGAACATTAAATTTCTTAGTTTGTATTCACAATTCAGAAGCAATTGATTGTTTTCAGGTTAATTTTCGATTGTCATAACACTATTACTGTGACTTGACTGATACATGTCCAAGCATGCATACACATATCCAGCGGACAAAATATATTACATATTTAGAACAATTCAAAGCAGTTCAAAACATCATCGAGGTTCTTCAACATCAAAATCAAAGCCAACCACTTTAGCCAACACAAAGAAGACAATGAACAAAATGTAGTTCACACAAAAAATACAGGTTGCTTTTAACTAATGAAAAATGGATATTCTGTGCATGATAAACTGGTGGCCTATTTTCAAACATGTAGAGTTTTAGCTTTTAAAAAGTCTTATCATTTCCAGCGAAAAGTATGATATTACGACAGAGTTTTTCAATGGTATCACTCGCGATTGGAAATAGTAAAACTACATTTGTAACCTCCCGTTGCGGCGTGTGCGTTGTAGAAAGACTGTTGTGCTAGGGAAAAAGGTTGACCGACTTTGGCGCAAAAAAGTTTTCTAGCACACGAGTTTGATGTTTGATGAGTACCTCATCGTAAGTCACCGGAACACCTTGTTAAAGCAGAATACTCATAATGCCCTTTCAAAATTCACGAGATTTCGCAAGGCCAATTGTGGGAATGGAAAGATTCTCACTCACAGTTGGAGAGGGAGTCTACGGTGGAGTAGATATATTCTAGGCTTTCATGCGTTGTCCTGTCGTCCTGCACCACACAAGACATAACTAACTGAGAGCGTCGTAATAATATGATTAAATGTTCCCGTGTGCATGCCATGAGAGAAGTTACCTTTGTTAATCCTAAACACGAGAGAAAGCAGAGAGAGAGTGGAGTGAGCTCCACATATTTCCTTTGCATGCGGTACTATTCAAGGATATATAGCCACCGTATTGATTTCCAATGCGCTTTAGTAATTTTTGTCATGACAAGCTGAGAACTCCACTGGACGAATGGTTTTCCTCTGTCCAAAAAAAACTCTATTATAATCCTCGAACATAGGGCACGTCTACCACGATATCGTCGCCACCGATATCTGAGTGAGGAATACCCAGTCACAGAGAGAGCGAGTGTTGCCAATGTGCTTGGCCATGTGTGTGCCGTGTGGTGGCTCCGACCAGGACGCCTAACTTGCCAAATTTGGAAAAGAGGCAATTCGCTGTAAAGGTGAAAGAAACGGTTTTCGAGCGAGGGTACTTCGCTCGAACGTGGAAATCATCGTTTCTACGTAATGTAGTTAACATCACGCAAAGAAAGGAGGTGAGCCACTAATACACCTGTATATGAACATACCGTAAATTCTCGTATACAGCACCAGGACTCTATTAGAGCTCCGGACAAATAAAGTACATGAAAGTTGCAATGATATGTGTATTTAGACATTTTGCGACTTCACAATGTTGTTGCTTTTATTCTGCACAAACCTTGTTTACTAAAAATCTGTGATTGTACGTTTTAAAAATAAAAAGCACTACTATGAATAGCTTTTAATCCGATTTCTGGTTACTGTTTAGAAATGTATTATATTTGAGACCTGGACTGCATTTCAGCTTCACACTATTTAAATCCTGGGTTTTATTAAGACTCCGAGCTCTAAACGAGAATTTACGGTATATAGCGAGTTTGAGATACTCAGATGTATACAGTTTTGCACATGCTATCAGCAAAGTATATTTTAAGCTCAATAGTTTTTTTTTCGCACAATCCTATCACTCTAGTTTTAGTTGTTTGTGATGTTCTTCCATGACGTTACTACTCGCGGTTGTTCGCTTTTTTCTTTCTTTTTTTCTCTTTCTCTCTATCACTCGTCCACATATCAGTCTCCCCTTTGAGTACAATTTTGCTATATCCCAACATTTTTTTCGGTTTTTTCCTATTCCTGTGTGCAGAACTGAAAATGTTGAGTTTACTCTTTATTATATCGTTGTAATTGTGTGCAAGGACGTACTATTGGGGAGCCCAAACTTAGCCTGACTTTTCCCTGCGTGTTTCCTCGCACACTCAGAGTTATTGTGTAGTGATGGAGTTTACCTATCAAACGTTAGTTGTTGTTACTTCTTCACTGTTGAGTAGAAAGCAGGGAAAAAACCCTTTGCCTCCGTAATCCAAACGGTTTTTATTTCGCTTCCGCACTCTCTTCTGGTTAGTACGATTATCTCTACATAATTGATACCCAGTTCGTTTCGGTCGGCTCACAAAAATAAAGCTCTCTCCTCCAATTGATTGCTCGAAAGGAAGGCTGCAGCATTTCACTAACAAGCCTTTCCTAAGCATGTCGCATCAAAATCACGAATGCAAAGTGGCTCAACTATTTATTTCCACCGAAAGTGCATACAACAACTCAGTTTCCTTCTTTTGTGAAATGGTCAACAGAGACTTACTTAAGGATGTAAGATATTACTACGCAGTGGCGTGAAAAAATAGCTCTCTCTCAATATTTCTGTGATTGGGACTTGAACGTTGTGATGTGTAGGAGTGTCAACTCGTTGTGATGTGTTGCAACTCGTAGTAACTGCTTGTCGTACTTTGTCTTAAAGTGGACAAAATGGAAATGTGATGATGAGTTGTGATCTACGCCGGATACGAGCTCGCAGGATAATGTTAAAAGTTTTCAAAAGTGTTTCCTGTTGTGGTGTGCTTTGTTATGCCAACAAAACACCGAAACGAGGAAAATCACGGCAAAGCAAATAGAAGCCGTGAAGGAGTGTGCACGGTTTCAAGTATAGTTGCTATAAAATAAGGGTTGCCTTCCTGAAAAACTGTTTCTCTACCTGTGTCTCTTTCTCGCTTTCCCTGAACTTTCGGTGATTGATCACAAAAACTTCCGCTCTACGATGGCTGGTGGAATTCCTTTGTTGCCAACCTTTAGCGTAGATATTTCCATTTTAATGTACCCTCAAACCCTCAAATTATAAATCTTTTAGGTATATCAACGTCGATTAACTGTATACTTTACATGGTGAAACGATTGCCAACGTATCTCAGCTTAAATTCAGTAAATAATACGTGACAGTAATAACAAAATCATGTAGACGAACAAAAAGCCCAGATTTACTGATACATTGAAAATGAGTTGAGTCAATGTACATGAAAAAGCCTGTCTTACTCAACAAAATTATATGGAACATGCGTACAGGTAGCAACTACAAGTTTTATTGTGAGTTTTGCTTGCTCCCATCTGCCATTTTGTGATTTGTCCATGCACTAAACCGTTTCTCAGCCATGCGAAATTTTCCAATTGTGAACACGACGAGGATGTCACACAAGTGAAAATTCATTAGAATATTACAATCGGCTAAATCATACAGAAACTTGTCATGGCAGTTTAAAATCTGAATGGTATATGTGGTCAACGGGGGTAGAAGCAATCTAGAATTTATTTGAGGAAGCCGAATTTCGAGAAAGCCTCTATCACACTTCGCTGGGAAACAATTTTTAATGTTGGCTTGAGACTGAAGCTTACTTGCTTGCGTTGATCAGTGGTTGGCACAAGTAAATACGCCACACATTGAGGAAAGTGATGACACTTGCATTTGAAATGTGATGAGAGACGTGAACGCCTTTGTCGGCTGTTTTTTGTGTCTGTTTTAGCCAATTTTTTATTCAAATAGTTTCCACTAGTAAAGTATCTTGGTTTAAAATTTGCAATCACACAAATTCTCCATCGTATAAAACTTTTTGACAGGCAATAACTGTGGCTATTAAAGATTATAATCAGAGGGTGGGTGGCTTGTTGCTGACGGATATGCTATAGTCGTAATTTTTCGGTCATTGTTCCCGCAGGCAGTCATACATTTCATAGCCAGGTTTGGCGACAGCCAATTTTTGCACCAAACTTTGAGAGTAGTGCGACTTATGATGACACACATGTGAATAAAATGCTTTCATTTGTCATTCGTGCTAGGAGAAAAATTTGCATGATCCACTGACTGTGACTACTCACCTCTTCAGGGAAATAGCATTTTATAGCAACTATAATTGAACGCTTGTGACAAAAACTTTTTAGCTCCTTTTCGTGTGCTACACAGCAAAAACAAGCAATACTAAAGTTTTCTAGTACAATCGCTTCCGTTGTTACGTTCTTTATCGGAGCATTACACCTTGAGTCGCCTTGTTAGTTCAATGGATGATTTCACGGTACCTGGAAGTGTTGTGGGGCAGAGCAATGGGGAACCCATTAATTTGCAGTCGAACTACACCAAACTTTCGGAAAACTTTCGACGTATGGCCCCACCACAACTTCAGTGTACCGTGTTCTGTGGGGGGAAACGCTGCAAGTACGAGTCAGCAACTTTCTGGGGACCTGATGCATGTGCCATCAACGGGGTTTACTCGCACTGGTAAGGTTTACAATTCCGAGCATGTAGTTCTATTCTTTACCAAACTTTCATCATGAATCACGACAATTATTGAAAGATTGAGTTTTAAATTACATTTTGACTATGAGTTAGATAAAACGAAGCGTGATGCAAAAGTGACATTTGTGTGGACTCTTTGTTCACGTTGCTCTGCAACGTCGTTGTAAACATGAGAATTACAGCACCTTGATTGATGATTATAATATTGCATGATTTAGGATCACGGACGATGTCCTGGCGATGTCCCGCCTGAGCAGTGTGCAAATGGAGGAATTCGATGTTGTTGGCCAATTTCATACGTAAGAGAAATCTCTAAATTAAAGGTTGCCATGGATCTATTGTATTTGATGTTAGTGAAGTCTGGTTTCAGCGTTACTGATTTTCAAAACGCGAGGCTTGCATAAAAGATTAATGAAATGTGTATTATTAGTGAGGAATCCAGAAAATATTTTCTCTCCTGCTAAAGAATTTTTATTACGTGAACGGAGTCATAATTAATGATCACATTACTATTAAGAGGTGAGTGACATAATATTTTGGTAAGGTGGTTTATTCCGTCAATTTCTCCTGCCAGACCAAATGCGAAAGTAAGTTAGCATATATGTCTAGATATAAACAAGTCAAAGACAGCTCGCACTTTCTCTAGATGAAGTGACAAGTTGATGTCACTCAAACCTCCCGTTTATACCATATTGTGCAAAAAAATATAGTTGCCAGAAGCATTGACATGTTGAACTGACAGCAGCAGCGTGTCCGTTGTTAAGGAATAACTAGGGCATGAAAGTTTTCCAAGGAATACATCGCTGACAACGTCAACAAATACAAGGTTTTAGCTCAGGGCGCGAGATGGTCCGACAATCTGATGAAGGCACCAGCCACATAAATACTTAATGAATGTTTTACTCCATCCGCATTTCTCAATGAGTATGATTTGAAACTGCGTTACAATCCAAGAACCTTGTCACATGCCATATCATCGCAGCACGGGAAAAACGGAATGCTGCGATGTTTAATCGGGAGAAGCAGGGTTAAAATTTTCAGTAAAAATAGGTTTCTCATCGATGGCAAATACGACTTGGTACAGCAAAGCAAAACAAGTCAAGTCTCTTGTTTGACGCAAATAAATGAACCTCAATTAGTGAGCTCAAGAGAAATACTGTCGCCATTGGAATGGAATTAATTACAAATGACATCAAAGTTGGCTTTGATTTTGCTTAAAATCAAACAGGAACGTGAACATGGTTACAATTCTAGAATACACGCTCCACAAGGTGACATCAGCAACTCCAAATTATACCCGCCGGCGTCAGAAGCAGCCGAGGAAAATCCTTGAAGAACTAATTGCCGTTGTACGGCGGAGATTGAGACAAAAGTCATTTGTTTGTGTTCACACATTAAATGAGCATAATGCACCGGTGGATCACTTTTCGATGACCATCGTGAGTAACTTTGGTTTGAATGCAGAAAGGTAGATGGACTATAATCCAAATCCGTGACATTCCCACCTCATGGCCAGTCGCCATTAAGTAGACGCAGACTGAAAGGTTATAAACAAGTGTGACTGATTGGCTAAAACAGCGAAAGCTTCCGCATGCCACTGTTGTGACGGACGAAGGATCAACTCATAGTTTAGTGACCATGACGGGGCTCACATTTTTATACACTGTATTGACAAAAATGTAGGAGAAGTGATATTTGCAGTGTGGAATTCTAGTTCAGGTTCGGCGTTAGTGTAAATGCTAGAATGCCTATGTATCGATAATGAATGAATGATTATAACGCGCTGTGGAATACACATCAAGTTTAGCGAAATGCATGTCTGATCACTGTTCTGATACTTGAATAGATACTTAGGTGGAAGATTCTAGCTCTGTGTTTTAGAACTGACCTTTATAGTGAACTGAATTGCCTGTTGTGTGTCGTCAGAATGGAGTCAGACCATGCACAACAAAGCGCAAAAATATATATAGTATAAATATAAATATTTATATAAATATAACTCTTACAAGTAAATACACTACTTTGAGGGTACATATTCAAATACCCAAATACATATTCCCTCCCGGGTTCGAATAGCATTTGGAATTTTTTGTGTAAACCACTCGGATTGAAAGTACGCTACAGGATACGATTCCCTCTGCTCTTTTACATGAAATGAAACACGTAATTTTACATCCGACTTGGCGGACAAGTGACGTTGCTTTACGCGGAATGAATATGTGGATATTTTTGACGTTTCAGATTAGGAATCAAGTCCGTGATAAATCTTCAAGTACCTGGAGAACATTCTAGTTGTAGTTTGACGCCATTGCACCCCGGAGGCTTTGCGTACGATCCGACTGCTCTCATGGACAACGGAAGTAAGCCTATAGTTTTCACGTTGAAGTAGAAGCTTGCCCAATAGCTGACATAAATTTAGGTACCAGGGAAAACAGACTCGGTGTGTGATATCAACAACACAACCGATACGAATAGTATGCGGAGTGAACGATATTATGAAGGTCGCATTACTTCCATTTTTATGCTTTCTCCAGCGATAAGAGCTGTGTACGTAACTTCCTTATTTCATCCACGTGTAGCAAAGCAATGCAAAGGAGAAAAGGATATCAAGTTTCACGGGGAAAGTTGTCGCTTTCTCACTAGTTTAACAAACTGCCTTTTGTACGTTGTTGTTGTTGTTGTCTTGCATATTTTCACCAGTCAGACATCTTGAGAATATGTCTTCTTTCATTAAGAAAACTGCATGGTGTAGATTCAGTGGACAATTAATTACGCAACAATAGAACTGTATTTTTTTGCATAAGCTTACCATGAAGAAAAGACATTATAATGAAGGCGACAAATTTCTTTGACTTTTTCAGTCTTTATCCTTCCTAATTGTATAATCTACTGTAATAGGGATATTCTTAAAGACAAAAAATTACAAGACTTCACCTTACAGCAGTATTTAAAAAGACAAAAGTTTATACTCCACGGCAGGGAATGCAAGACTCTTCGGCATATACCAAAGGTAACCCGTACGGGAGTTATCATTGTTGTATGTGAAATTAGGGAAATCAATTTCATCCTGTTCTTTTCAGATATTAAATGTGATTTGCGAAAGACTCCTTCAGTTGTGCGGGCAGCCGCCAGTGCTGCCAATTACGCTTGACGAGGATGAGCCGCTTCCAATTGCTGGTACGCCAGACACCATTGCGTCACCCGATGGGATCGGATCTGTCAATGGGGACGGATCCATGTCACCTCGAAGTGATTCCCAACCCCCTTCATCTTCCAGTAGTTCGATTATGGAAAGTCGCCTTGTACGTCAGATTTCTCCTTAAATATTCATTAGAAACTGTGCCAATATATACATTAATATTTTATGCATATTTTAATGGCAGGTATCAAATATGGAGCAGAAAGCCATGTATGACACTGGCGAGGTGATAATCGGTCGATAATTTTTTGGTCAGCTACGGCTTTTTATCAGGTATAAAATGACTTTGGGTTTAATTGTTGTTGTTAAAATGAATTCGTAGCAGTTGGGTGAAAAACCTTACAAACCAGACGAGGTGGTGAGGGCCCTTCTTTCCGATCACATCAACATGTCAGAAGGACTCGCCCGCTATGTTCGACAGTACCGACTGGAACTAAATCACAAAGGATTGGGAGCGTGGTCACGACTGGCGAACGAGAAGAATTTATACGTCCTCACCACCCTGCTGTACTACTGGTTGGAACATTTGCGAGTGGCTTTGTTCACAAGTGAGGAGCTCACAACGATTGTCCTCCACGCTGACGATGCTCGAGCCACAATCTTCAAATTGCCTCTCGAAGTGGCTTCCACAGTTGACTACATCTTGCATTTCATCGCAAACTTGGAGCCAGAGCAAGTCGAACAACTGGATGGCATACTGAAGCGATTTGGGGCTGCCATCACGCACCGCATAGTGCCAACTGTCACGGAAATCGTCATCCACCAAGGGTTTCACACTCAGATTCCAGACAAGGGTAACTTCATAAACTGTTTAGAATCGGGATCCTTCTGCTCTATTGACTCCATGTCTTTAATATGATCACAATTTTAGGAAGATCCCGAAAGCTCAACGATGGAACCTTGAACAAGCTCATGACTGTTTTATACGGGGTCGTCCACTTTTACAACAACAATCTACCCAGCGAGCCACCCGAACCTAAAGAAAAACCCGCTGAACCCGAGGCGAAGCCAGCAACTTGAACCCCGGTCATCCGAGTTTTGCACAAACGCGAAGGTATACGGAGCGATTACAGAGAAAGAAACATTCGAATTGCGGACACGGCATGTCTAGCGCACGGAAAAAAGAGTTGACCCAAGTCACCTCATCCTTCTTACCTCTCTTCATGTTATGAATGAATTCTCCAAGGATACCACACCGTTCACGTTTACTGGAAAAATAGACAACGTACACGATGAATAATTCACCGAGAAAACAAGCACGCTTACAATTACTTATTATAGTTACGCCGTAAGAATATGTACTTGATAGGTAACTTAAATTAAAACGATGGGTAAATTTGGAAACAGGTGCTTACAGCCACAAATATTGGATACACAACAGGATTGCAATATGAACATGCTTCGTACGTTGGTACACTCGAAGATAGTCAATCCCACGAGTTAGCAGCCTCTTAAAGCCACGAACAATGTTTCTCTGGAATGCTGGCGTAACGTGGTTAATGAGGTGACATGAGGTATACAGGCATCTAATCGACAGACTTTTGAATACTTGCATACTTTTCTCATCATGACACAACATTACATATAACTACGGGAAGAAAACTGTTGTATTCTAAACTATATTAAACATCAATTTTAGGATAAAAATAGCGAGTAACGTTGAGTATTATACATTATTACCAGTGTACGTGTAGTTTGAAACGAATTGTGAATGAGCCTTACATGCTGTAAACCAATTGTGATTTATCAGTATCTTTAAAAAATGTTTCTATATTGCCTTGGAATGAACATAATGTATTAGCAACGAAATGAAGAGAAATCTATATATAACAAAGGGTGATTACTATGTGTACGGGGTTGAATTATCGTATTATTAAAGTCATTGGATAACACTTATTGAATGGAAATTCAAAATATTTCAGTGATATTTATTTCGATGCTTGAAAATTTCATACGGTCCAGTGTATACTCATAAAATTAGGACGTCTGTGTAACGGACATGCACATCTCTTGCTTGTCAGGCTGTATAAACTTTCTACAAATTTTTGGAATACATATCAATGAAGAAAAACACGATCGAGGTGAAGATAATCGCTTTAATATATCAAAATTAGGAGACGAACGTTCGGTTAAAGAAAAAAAGTAAGGTGCAGATAGAAGAGCGTATAAAATATATACAAAAAATACAATGGTTATTTGCACTACATACAGAACTATAAAATTCTGTCACTTTTTTAAAATTTCGAAAAACTGAAATGATTTAAATTTTGACAAAAATTGTCAGCCATGTAAAAATAAAAGCTTTGTACAGTCATCTTACTTAAAAAGCACTTGAGTTTTATCCCTCCTACGAAGGTTGATATACTGCCAGAAGGTACAGAATCACAATGCCGGCCAGAATGCCCAAGTTATGGTTGAGTAATACCTTGATGGCACTCTTTGGAGAAATTTCGCTGACTTCTTCCGTCAAGGAGGTTACTTCTGGTACCTACAAATGCACAAAAATTACATTCAATGTCAGACACTTGAAGTATGAGGCACAGAGTATCGTGTTGATGTTGTTTAATTACCATGTCACTGAGAGCAACGTAAAGGAAAATGCCGGCAGCAAAGGCAAAAATGTAGCTGTCCCATTGAATTTCTCCCAGAAGGATTCCTAATGCCATTCCCAGGTAGCACGTCAGCGCAGAGAGGAAATTAAAAAGCAGTGCTTTCTTCACGGTCAGTCCAGAGTTGATTAGAATAGCAAAATCCCCTTTGAAATCATTTTTACAAAATTACCTACTTCGAAATAGTCCCTTATGACTTGCTTGGTGAAGAATGGATAACACAAGTATGCCGGTAATAAGTCTGTACCCAGTTCATGAGGAAACTCTTCGCACATGATTGCCACAGATATGATTGCCCCTGTGTGAAAGCTCTTCACAAAAGCCGTCCCAATCGACACCCCATCAATGAAGTTGTGCAAACTGTCGCCAATGATGACAATCCAAGCAACTGTCTTCACCTGGTTCGTCTGGGGATTATCAATATTTGCCATTGACTGCATCTCTGACAACGTCTTGCTCAGGCTCAATGTGCTCCGGTAAACTGGAAGTAGTTCTCGACTCTGAATATTAATAGTGGTGGAAATGCACCAGTCACATGTACAAATGAAGTTGCCTACGACATATGAATGACTCAAATCTTAAGTTTTATTTCCCGTGCACATACTTTAGCGGAGGTAACCAAGTTTCCAGATTCATTAAGTTTTTTTGGTCCACCATTTGATATATTTTTGGTAGAACCTTCTAAAGCTTGCCGTTCTTCGTCAGTTACGTCGTCCATCTCCGTTTCTTGTAAGGGTGTGCAGTAATTTACACTTGGTGTGTTGACACCCTACAAAAATAGGAAGTTGCATATATATATTTTAGTTATGACTGGGAAAGCATAACATGAAACTCTGACCCCGAAGCAAAAACTTTGCATAGATCGGTACTCTGCACCGACCACTACGTTGACTAATATATTTTTGCGTCTTTGTGCGTTTACAGTTAGTAATTTGGAAAATATGAGTAGCCGCACATGTTGTTCACTTACAGTTTTCAGTTTGACTCCAATTTTAATAGAGCATTCAATAATCATGACAATCCAAGCGGCAAGCCACACAATCAAGGCTATATTCACAAACGGAGGCGTGGTTTCGTCGTGTCTCAACGAGTCCAGTCGGAATGCCTAGGAACATTTGATTGATGAAACAATCATTAATTAATCCGACGGTTAATTATTATCAACAACAAACTGTATTTGACAAGAAAGTGATTACGGCTGGAATGAGATGGAAAAGCGCAGATCCACTCAACGATCCAATTGCGAGACCAATCATTGTACGCATTACAATTGTGTAGAAAGACTTTTTCATTAGAGGAAAGAAAATGATGCCCATGACCGAAGACAGGTTTATTACGGTAACAAATCCAAACGCAGAGGCCCATACTGTGTGAACATATTTTTATAAAATTATGAAGATGTAGCACGATAGGTATATTTCCATTGTTGAACATCAAAATATGGAATGCTGTTCGTACCTTTCCATGGTTCCATTGTCGCAGAATCATTCCCTTCGAAATCTGCCGTCGTGGGTATTAGGTGCCGAGAGGCGTCTAATATACTGGTATTAGCTGCCATTATCGCGACTACCAACTAAACACGAATAAATTTCCAACCGCCTTCAACCACGATGGGGTTTAGCAAAGCCACAACCACAATTTCAAGTTGTCCACCGAACGTTCAGCTTATCCGGTCAATATGGTATTAGCATATCCAAAACTTAAGTAGGGAAAATGACCCTTTCATTTGATTTGAATTTTTGCAAACCTTTATATACAACCTGTACTGATTGTTCCATAAGATTGTAACTTTCACAAAGTCATTTTAAACCATTTTGCTTGCTGGAGCGTTATGTGACACCAATCGCGTACTGGCGAAATGTTTGCCGTTAAGAGGCTTACGGCGCTGAACGGAATGACGCTAATGCTACTATGTATATAACTTTTCTCTGTGAGTAGAAACTCTTTGAGCACAATTCGTAAGTGTTCAATTTTTCTTGAGATTTATTGCTTTGTCTATGTAGCGAGAGCACACACAAATAAACTGAAAGTCGATTTGTTGGTTCGGTGCACGCGGTACCGAACCCTTATCGTAAATGCGTTTGTGTGCACACATGCTCAACCTACATAACTTACTTGATAATCATGTTATGTGTGAGGTTTATGTTCGTCTGCAAGTCTGTTCATTACAACTCGGCAACTCTTCTCATATCATACAGATCCAGACTTGAATGTCGTCCTTAATTCATGAAATTCAGGATAGTATTCAAGAACATAATGAATATTATTGTTGGAAATATCAATTATAAAAAACGGGAACTGGTTACCGATTTTTTAAAATGCTAGAGTCAAGAATGGAAAACACAGAAGGAAGCATTGTGGTTATTGTTTGGCTACTTTTATGCACTGGAATTACGACGGCCTGAAAAATCAACAAATGCATGCTCAAAAGAAGGATTATGTACAGAAGTGAGTGTTCTTTGATAAACTGCTCACCCATAATCACATATCATCGTTTAGCATATTACATAAATTATATTACATTACATAGCATCATTTGTAAAAAGTGATTCGTCGAAGTGGTTGTATTCAAAAAGACTTTAGGCGCAATACCAAAGTTGTGGAATCAGTGCTTCATTTCTAAATATTAAATGCATAACATTACTAATCCAAGTCCAATGCCAAGTCTTGGTCGCCGCTAGGAATTTAGTCGTTCCACCATTCTTGAAGAATTCAATATGTCAAGAGGTCAGGTTACGATATTCTCATCTTACTTGTGGATGGCAAAGCTAAATATATAACAAAGCATTAAGCAAAACTACCACTACCCCAACATCATGCATCGTCTTCAACTTTCTAAGCACACAATATTGCATTACAAACGCATAATGTAATATACATACGTGTCTAATTTCGAACTTTCACTCTTCGTTGCCGAAAGTCAATCAGTGTGTTGTAACCTGCAATACTCGATTTGATCACGGTTTAGTCCAGTTTTACTTACCTCCATCATATTGAAAGCTAAATAACGCATGAATACTAAATCTTCCAACTAAGCTGACGGACACGTTGCTCTAATAAATGATTTAATTGGGCAAATATTTGCACGAATAAAACAAAATTTTATTCGGAGATTGGACTGGACTGTCGAAATTACGTACAATTTGCTTTAACTACCTAAATCGCTTTGGGGTGTAAATGCATTTGGGCGATTCTTTGGACTGAATGTCATTTCAGTGATATATCACTTTGTAATTTTGGACAAGTTGATAATTACTTCAGTTCATTTCTTTATTAGGGAGGCAAAAAATGTCTCAATGAGAGCGTATAAAAGGGTCGGTTGATAGGGAGGAAATTTTTACTTAAATAACAAATATAAATATTCATATTGTATCTATTGGGAGATAAACTCTCACTCAGATTACTCTACTTTAAAAGCTTCGCTTTAGATGTATGCATATACGTAGTAGCACCTTATCACCATCTAAGTTTGATTTATAAGTCTCATACTATCGGCTGCTGTGGTAAAGGCACCTTTTATCTGTTTGCTTATACTATCATCATGTACACAATGCCGATCCTCATTCATGTTGATCTACAGACAACAAAAAAGATTCACATGTATTCCACGTGGGTGGATACTGCAGGTTTCAAATTAAAGGGTTGCAACTAAAAATATTAATTTCAGGCATTGAATTGTTGTGTAGAAAGTTTACTGACAATGCAACAACTGGAAGTTCAAATAAACACACCGATTCTAGTCTCCATTAAAGCAAGTGGCGTAAACATGATTTTTGCTTAACTACTCTGCAATTTTGAAACAATCGCGTTACACGTTTGATCAACTGGCGGAGTGTGTTTTTTTAAGACAAAACCTGACGTACATAGAAACAAGGATCGGGAGTACTTTTCATAAATGTCCCAGCAGCCATCCCTGGTGACGCTTAGCTACAGTATTACAGCGCAAGAATGTCCAATAAATGAAATGTATCAACCTACATTCTTTGTAGTTTCGATGCAGTTTTTAATCAAGCCAACCAATTTAAAAAGAGATCACCCCCCAAGTATTCCACAAGTTGAAAGGAGCAATGGAGATACCGAGACGGGAGATGCGACAAAATCTGTGGAAAATGTGTTTGTTTCAGTATTTCACAGCTTAGTTATATCATTTTTTGTTTACTGCGCGCATTTAATTGCAATTACAGTTGTGAATCAGTGAAAAATGGTACATGTTTCAAGATTCCAGGTGCACTAAATACACGCGCACGACACCCAGAATTAGGATAAATGAGAGGAACGCAGAGTACAACAGACCGTCATATTTTTATTGATAATGTCATCGTTAGGAGATCAGTTGATATAATTCCGATATGAATAACACGTCGACAAGAACCATCATTTACATAATATTTACTTATTATAACGTCGGATGAATGAAAAATAATACAAGTCCTAGACTAAAACTGAAAACTGTCTTGATATCTCGCCAGGAAGTACAGCGCTGAAATCCCGACAAAAAGTCCTATATTCTGCAGAAGTAACGTGATAAGGCCTTTCTTTACAGAGACTTTACTGGTTTCCTGAGCAATTTCATTCATTTCCGGAACCTGCACAATGAGAACAACGTCAAACCAGTTAACCATTGGCGTCACTAAAAGAAGCCTCTATGAGTATATTTTGCTGAAAGTTGTGTTCTCACCATATCCACAAGGCTGATGTACAGAAACATTCCTCCGGCAAGAGCAAAAATATAAATGCTTGCTTCAATTTCTCCCAAAAGAATACCAACTGCCATTCCCAAGTAGCAAGTGCATGCAGACAGAAAGTTGTACGTAACCGCTTGCCGCATTGACATTCCGGCATTGAGCAGCACAGCAAAATCGCCTGACAAACATTTTACAACATAATGGACAGTTGAAAACTTATAGTCAGCCTTTCGTTTTAGAAACGATGGGAGATAAATAGTTCCAGTATTTCCGTGTGTGTACCCAGTTCATGAGGAAGTTCTTCACATAATACGGCAAGGCTGATGCTCACACCTGTCCAAATACTTTCGTTGAACGCAGCGCCGATCGACAGGCCGTCAATGAAGTTGTGAAGCCCATCGCCAAATATGATCATCCACGCCACAGTCGCTATTACACTATCCTTACCTTGCTCGAACTTAACATGATGGTCGTGACAACTGTTTAAACGAGGTTTCTGTAACAAATTGACAAAAGTGTACAATGACATATTTAATTTTGTCTCAAATTCTGTAACGGAATTATTGTAGCTGAGTTAGGTAGGCTTCAATGTAGACAAACCTCTTGATGACCGAATGACGCTTTAATAGCCTGCTCTTGACTTTCATATATGACTCCCGCATCTCTGGGGGTTGACGAGGGAAAAATTAACGAGTTTCGTTGCTCCCCATTGACATCCATCAGCTTCATATGATTCCCATTTTCTGTGACAACTGCTATCGCACTGCTTTCCGGTGTTCCGGAAATAATGCTTGACATCTTTTCTCGCTTCCAGTTATTGCTTTTCCGCTGTAAAGTCAAATAATTGTCAGTACTGACAATTATTATGAGTACTTACTCATCATAACTTTACTGTTACCAAACCTATTCAACCAAACTGTGCAAACACAACGGTTGTAAACGGGTTGGATACAGCTAACAAAACGAAATCATATTTATTCTCTCCAACTGACTGCTACTGATATCAGCCTCCATTAAGTACGTACCTCCTTATATTCCATAATGAATTTGAGGAGCCGTTCCACCATAAAGAACAGCCATATTCCGCCGACAATTACTAATGAAATGTTCAAGTATTCCTTGTCCGGATTATGTTCATCTAGCCGCAAGGCCTGCAACAAAATTATTTTAAAAACTGGTTTTCATGTTCAATTCTACACTGAAACTTATAATACGAGAATAAAGCGTTAACATAAACGGTATGATTCTCAAGGATAGCATTCCGCAGGCAAAAACACTTTGCTGACGCCCACATCACCGCTTCATCAACTTTCCCCGTCTCACCGTATCAGTTACAACGTCAGCACATTTGCATAAAATTTCTCTGATAAATATGTAGATTCACCTGAGGGAGAAGGTGGAACACGGCGCTTCCAGTTAAAGAGCCGACAGCAAGCCCAATCATGACTGTGAGGAGATGCTTGTAGAAATCTTTGGCCATAAAGGGCATTAAACTCACTCCAACAAGAGAGCTGCAACTGATGATCGTCACCAGCAGAAATCCATAGCCCCATACTGTATACAAACAAGCAAATCATTTTACTACTGGCACAAAATCCGACATAAATTAACACAAAATTCGTAATTAGCAAAACAAATTTCGAATTCAACTCTATACGGCAAGATTCTCAAAAATGCATACGTTTAAATGTATTTTATAATCTCCATGTATGTATGTTGCAAATGAATTCTCACATTGTGAGATGTACGCTAATTAATATTATCAATGGTACACCAAAGGAATTCATTTCACTCCGGCTTTTTGAAAGATACCTATTGCCAAAGGCGTGGGAATGGATAATACGCAAATGGAGCAATTCATGTGAAAGCATTAGTCACTCTCCATGTCTATCTTTTCTTTGTCGCAGTCAAACTGACGTACATATGTTGATTTGTTCTTAATGCAAAGTCTAGT
The DNA here is from genome assembly GCA_027743745.1 of Alloscopus bannaensis. NCBI lineage: Eukaryota > Metazoa > Arthropoda > Collembola > Entomobryomorpha > Entomobryidae > Alloscopus > Alloscopus bannaensis. The sequence continues at coordinate 1,889 of JAHZMW010001927.1, read as the reverse complement.
CTGATGGCAATTGTATGACAACCCAATACCATATCATAATTTAATAAGATTTCATACTCCATAATGAGGCAAGGCAATTTACAAGAATTATGTGTGCAGCTATTTTAGAAATAGGGTAAAGAAGCTTACTTCAGCAGCATCATTTTAAAGTGAAGGTGACTGATTGCAAACTGCCTGCCTGCCTCAATCCCACTGGAAGTTTGTATTAATGCTTTAGTGTGACGTGTCGCATTTATCTGCATAGCAGAGATATTACGACTCATTTGCGGAGCAAAAGATAAAATGTTGATGGGCTTATTTTTGTACTGCACATCTCGTAACATCTGTCAACTCAAGACTTAATCGCTGATTTCTGTTTTTGCTGAAGACAACATAAACTCTAAACCCTCTCCTCCATACGTAATTAATTGGTATCAGCGAAATCCACACAGAAGCCAGGATAAAAAAATACAGTTTGACTCATTGAATGTGCATTTTTAAGTCATGTTCACAGGCAATTCCAGAGATTCCGTTTATGTGGGTTTGCAAATTTAAAAAAAAATGCGACATTTAAAGAGGCAAAGGTTATCGGGAAAGCAGGATTCGAGCAACATACATGCCTACTGGGAAGCTTAACTCACAATAGATTAGACAAAACTCTGCTTTCGTCAGCTAAATATTACTCGCACGCTCACTTTAAAAGCAAGCTTCACTTACACGCTACGAAGAAAAACTGCCTACGTTTGCATTTAGCATGGGAAATTAATTAATCCCGACATTCAAAGCTCAAGTTCTCAACAATGAATTGGAAGATTTGACGTTTAATCACAGTCAGCCCTGTAATGAGTCGGAAAAGTTGAAGTATTTAAAAACTTAATAAGCCGAAGCTTGAATTGTTCCAGTAATCTTCTCTTTATGTGCTGCGCCTGCAGTTTTCACTACTCAGAATGTCACACTTGATCGCATCGAAGACTTAGTGAGCAGGTGAAAATCTGTAATGATTTGCAGCAAATATTGGTAGTGGAAAGTCATACAATGCAGTCATTGACTTCTTCAGTCAGATGCTCAAACATTTACAACACAACTCAAAGATCAACCAACGCGACAAGTTAATGACTTTATTGTAGACCTGGCAAGAATGAACAAAAGAAGTTGCATTAAATGAGTCGCGTGCCATTTTCCTTCTGTTGAAGTCTGATCGCTAAATAAAAGTACAAGATATAAATTTTCTGTGAGTGTGGGCGTCGATGAGTGAGTACTCGTTATTTGCGTAAATAACAACAGAATGTTAAGCGAATACGACGCTGATAAGCCGAACAAAGGCCAAGGGCTACCTAAGCATTCTCCTATATATTCAAGTAAAAGAAAATAAACAGTTAGTAAACTGGCATTGACGTTTTGTTGAAACCGCAACAACAATGCGACGCTATCGAGACAAATCAAATATTTAAAGTTCAAAGACTGGTTGAGTGTGTGTGACAATTCTGACACTGTACCCAGCCTCTCCTTGTAGAGAATTATGGTTGAAGAAACAGAGAAAAAACAAGCGACAACCAAATTGTAAAAATATGTACGGAACTTCTGTTGACTCATGTTGAAATGGAATGAGTAATCCTTTATCTGCGTAATATTGCTACCTTAATTGCAGAAGGCCGTAACTGAAAATTTAAGAAATTGCAAAAGGCCGTAACTGAAAATTTAAGAAATTGCAGAAGGCCGTAACTGAAAATTTAAAAAATTGCAGAAGGCCGTAACTGAAATTTTAAAAAAATGCAGAACGCCGTAACTGCCATAGCAGTCAGTGTTCAGAACGTAAATTTACGTTCCTGGAACGTAAATTTACTTTCCTCGGTGGTTTTATGCAATAAAAAATATTTTAGGAACGTAAATTTACGTTCCTGGAATGTAAA
>JAHZMW010001926.1:0-12039 GCA_027743745.1 Alloscopus bannaensis | reverse complement strand
CCAAAGCTATTCATAATCGTAAAGTATCTTTGTAATTATATTTTTAAGAAGAAGAAAATAACAACGCCACAGGTTTAGTACGGCATCTCTCGCGATATATTGAATGTTGTGTATCTGAGCTAATTCAGCAGGAAAAAATATTTTGGTTTTATAAAGAATGCGCTAGGTACAAGAGATTAACAGCCAAAATGTGTCATTTGCGAATGCTGTACAATGACAACCTGAACATTTAGACGTGTGCTATCTAAACGTATAAAAGCCTGATTTGATGCGCAGCAGTATTCTTTATATTTTGTGATGGAGATTAAAAGCGGTATGTACCTATGTAATATGTGGTGGGTTTTTATGGAGTTTTTCTTGGCGTCATTCGGGTCTTTACGTCACTCGATTTTGGCATATGGAACAAAGGCATGACTTTCTGATGTAATGTGCCGACTGCTCCGCCTTGGTTCTCATCCAATAGGGGAGCTGAAAAATACGATCATGATACATTCAAGCCTAAAATAAAAAATGCGAGGTAGACTTGTATGCTACATATACGCAAACACAAGCGCCACACAAACGGGAAGAATCCATGTTGTTCTCAGGTCACAACGAGGAAGGTAGTGGGTTCAATCAATATTTCAATTCAACCAAAGGATATTTGTATAATCTAGGAAAGATATTCTGTGAGAAATGTGCTGTGGTGAAAAAATTAAAATCTACAAAAGGGATTCATTTCAGTAATTACACACCTTGTCTCCCGCAGTGAAGGCAAGATTTAATTGTTTTCTTGATTGCATTTAATTTCTGGATTGGACTAGGCCATCCAACAGCACACGAGAAAAAAGAGCTTGAGCATGATGCAATCAGGGGTGATATGTATGAATCAAGTTTTGTTCTCCACTTTTTCCACTACTAGACAAATGCCTACATTTGATAGTTAGTCAAATTGACATAATATATGTAGATATATCTTTCTGGAAGAAAATTACGAGGTAGCTTCCACATATCTATCAAAGACTTGTATGGTACGCATTATATTGTCGTAGTAAATTGTGACATGAAAGTAATATTTTTAGAACAAAATTTTCTCAAAAGCAACTCTGTCAAAGGTAAACATTACGCAATTTCCGCAAGAATTTTAGTTATCCAAATCTTGCGGCATACATGGGAAGGCTATTTATACATTCAACCGAGAATACCTAATTCTTTTGGCATGCTGCTGGTACTGGCTAGATCTGACTGAAAAGAAAGTACGTACGACAAAATTTTCCAAGCATAAGTATAATCTATATGTGATATAGGTAAATTTAGTGTAACAACAAACACGCAGCCATAAGGTCAGTTGATCTAGTCACGAGTTTCTTGCAAATGAAAGTCACACACTGTAGTAATCAGCACCACACCCCCACTAAAAAGCGTCTTAGCCTATCGTAGCCTAGCGTGTGTAAATACACTCAAACGGGAAGAATACATGACATCAATGAAACTTCATGAACTATTATCACAACAGCGTATATTTGGTTGGGTTGGGAGCAGCAAGCGCCTCGGTATATTGATCACTCAGTCCCTCGACTGCTGACTCCAGCAAACGTGTATGATTTGGTGGTAAAAAGGAACGTAGAATTGCGACCGGAAACTACAGTAGTCCTAGTCCCTAAAGCTAGCTAGCTATGTGGTATTTTTGCATATACATAACAATGGGTATATAGGTAATACTCTTATTAAGCTTTGGGCAAAATCCACCAGTATGTGAGTCGGGTGAAAACCATGCTAAAAGATTACAAACACACGCAGTCTGAGCTAGTACATAAGCAAATGCTTTGGCATACCATTGTAAATGCTGGAGAGCTGCGTAATACGGACACGAATAGACGTTTTCCCTTTCTCCACAATTTTGTGTCGATAAACAGGAAAGCACTCTTTGCTTTCACTTTGCTCGTAGCCGTTTCACTGGAAATACATTTTTGTCTTGTTTTCTTCCAGTTCGTCTTACTGTATTTTCTCAGTTTAATTACAAAACGTTATTCACTCTTTGTATGTTTACTGCATGGAAGTCATAGTTTTTCAGAACCCTACTCACTTACTGAAGTTTGTTTTGAATCTCGAGAAACGACTGACAACTAACATTTGGCTCGACAATAACTTCAAATTAATTGTATAAATATTTTATCCTGGCGAAACTGTAGTAAGCTTTCACTTTGTGTGATTTACTCTGACACTACTTGACCTAATCTTCTCTTGGAGAATCGTAGAATGTCGGTATGCAGCTACTCTTAAATTCTTCCTTCTTGAAATAAGCTGTCGTATGTTCGTACGGCAAAGGTTACTAAAGCAGGATTTTCCAAGATTTTGACTTCTTTTTTCCTGCTGCTGCTATTTACTGGGGTGAAGAGTGACGAAGGAAATCAGCAGGTAATAATTGATAAATCCGCTAAATTAATCTTTTCACGTTGACATATCCGCTTGCAGAGCAATATTGTTACGTCTTTAGCCGTATGCTCATTCTATTCAAATAATGTATATAGTTATATAGAGCTTCCACGTTCGCCAGCTGCACTTACGACTGGATTTCATTTTTGCACAGACATATCCACATGGTTATAAGATTATTCTTTGACAAGAATAAGATGGAATACGTAGTACTATACATAAGTAAGTAGTATATCTCTCAAAGGTAAATGCTTATTAGTAATCTCTGAAACAACAATTGCAAAGTGATTTTCAGGCACTGTAATCAAGTGAATGAGTGATCTTTGTTATGCCGTATTGGTTCATTAATTTATGTTTATTACCAGGTATCGGTATATATTTGGTCAACAGTTTAACATTACTGAATTCATAGTATTGATAGTTTGAATTCAACTTTGGTAATTTTGTACAAGCCTGATTGGTCCTGTCCCGCATGGCGAGTATTTACATCAATCTACAAATCTTCAAATTTGGATTTAAGAAGAATCAGATTCTGCTATTATTTGTGAGCGAAGCCTAAAATCTCTTAAAAATGTCACAATGTGTATGAATTCTTCATTATAAGCGTCATTCACGGTAGTTATTGACATTGAACCTGGAACAAAGCACACAGAAATCTGTACCTTTACTGCAACCTGTGAATAATTTATCTTACACGGCAGGTTTTTATTTACTTTGGATATGCATATCCAGTCGCACCGTCATCACAGTGGTAGTAACATTAATAATATGTATTTACCATACTAGCATCGAAGCGATTGAAGTACATTATGTACATTACTAGGCATCATTATAATTTATGATATAGAACTGGCGCTATCAAATGTAGACACTGCGTCATAATTATCCGTATACATCGTATCAATATCAACACAATTGTTTCTTGTTACTTGAAGTGGTGCCACTTATTACCTAGTTTTTTTACCTTTTTCTTCTTGTCAAATTTAAACAGCGGGCTCGCCGGCATTATAATTACAGATGAATGTCTCTCCTCTGACAGCTACATGTTGGTTTGCATATAAATACGGTTTATATTTCCGACTCATAAAGATCCGATTTGTAGGCAATACTGCTTTATCTTGACATATTTGATTCATTAATGACCCACTTCATTTGATTTGTACAATCATGTATGTAGTGCTTTCGTTTTTACTTCGCTTCTGCTTTAGTAGAATACTTTCTGGCTTGCCACATTAGCGCAAATAAATGAAAAGAAATTGAATTGGGCATCACTATTGATATACACATTGCTCACTTCAGACATGTGACTCCTTATTAATAGTAATACATATTATTATGTTCGTAATTTAACTGCTACCCTCAGGAGAGTAACCCAATCAATCCGGCATCAGCAAGTCATGAAAAAGCCAAGGTAAGTTCAAGTAAAAAATTAACAATTCTGTAAAAATCGACGGCTTTACTGCGTCATTTAGTCTTCACAGGACTTTGAGTGGTTGCATTTGCGCCACGTGTGTTTTAATTGATTCATAAATAATAAACACACATTAAACTTTAGAAGTTATAAATTAGGACCCAGCTGAACTCTTCCAAGCCTTTGTTGTTCACAACATGTTCACGTTTCTCCAGGAATAAATGATGGTCACGACATTACACCCAGTTTTATCGTAATGGTACAAGCTCGTTCCGTTGGTTCGTCATGAATTTCTGAACAAGCACTTCAGTTTCACATGTAAAATCTGTGATTCAACACGTGAGCCAGTTATGCTTCATTAATGTGATTTCTTGGCCGAACTAATTCAGCACAAATCACTACCAGCAAGAGTGGTCAACGGCATGTAAACTTTTGATTGACATTTTGCTCAATTTGTCACCCTAATCATATCTGTAGCCCACGCTGACTTTTTTCAAAACGTCACGTTCATCTCATGTTACATAAGAAATGTAATTAAGCCGTCTTTCAGTGGATGGTGAACTGGCCACTCTGAGGAAACACGCTGAAAAGCGCATGGACAAAGGGCAGTAGTCTCGTAATTATTCCAGTAATGATACACCTTTAACCTTTTTATAAAGCCATTGATGTTCTCATATCTTAAAGACTGCTCTGTGTGGTTAATGAATATGAAACAGTTCACATTCAATTCGTCTATTACATTGAACTTGTGCTGATGTATTCATAAGTCTTGCTAATCAGTTAGAAGGAGAGCGAATGACGAGACGAACGGAAAGTTATTTTGTAATTTGAAAGAGTGAGACCAGAAAAATCCACATTCGTTCGTTACACTCTAATGTGGCATAATCGTTCAGATTGATAGGCTTCTTTAGTTTTCTTTTCAGGATTATGATTATGATTTACACCTACTCAAGTGCCAAGGAAAGATTTGAAGGCAGCCAGCTTATAGTCAGTATGCTAATGTATTCTGGAAGACGTGATATTGCCTGTTGAACAAAGATGACAATCCACGTGGTTAAGTACAGCACATGGTGAATATGTGCTTTACTTTGGAGGTAGATACATATTTTATGTAGCTTGCATTGGTGGACGTGTATACTATGCTTGGTTATGATGATCTCAGGGCATCTTTTCCTTAACCCGGTCGCAACCGAAGTTATGAGTTCATGTTGCACACATACATCCATATACGCGAAGTATACATATATTCAGTCAAGTTTGCAAATGAATTATAACTTGCTAATATTGGTGATGCAATGATTTCATAGATGTTTCTGATACATATCCACAGCACACTAACGTTGGTGCTTGTCTACGTAAACTGATTTCCCACACGACAGCAGTATAAGTAGCTTGATTTCTTTCCTTCAGCGGCTAGTCTACTGTTGGAGAAGTTCCCGAACTAGGCAAAAGGATTTTAACTGCGAGTTGTTGATACCACCGTTACTTTACCATTTGGCATACAATATCGCATCTCTGTCAAGTAACTCTGTCATTGTGTTTAAAAGTGGACTTGTTGAGAACTCTTGTCAATAATTTTGTTCAACGTTGAGATTTTCTTTTTGACATACACGATTCGGATCACATTGAAATTGTATGTAACAATTACACTGGACATCTTTTCCAACTCGTGAAAGCAAATAAAGTTATCACGAGAAGTGAGCATTGCAAAACAGTTTGTCAAGTGGGCTCGAGAACTGTGTTGATCGTGATTTTTCATATGAATTGACTCTTTGGTTTTTGAGAAACTAGTATTTCGAGACATATCTTTGTGTCCACACTTTATCAGCTCATTTTTGTAACTTTATTACTCATGTTGTAAAGTACTGCATTTCAAAGGAGAAAAAATCTGTGGACATTCAATTGATTGTACAATCTCGCCTTGTTCGATGTCAAGGTGGTGTATGTAACTCAAAAAAGTTGAACCGATTTTTTAACTCTTCAAGTGGAGTGACAAAACCCCTCCATTCACTCACACATTCCTTCGTTTTCCTCTTATATCGACTGTATACTGAGAATCACGTCAGTGCTGCCCTTGTGGACAGATTGGAAGGAACCGATAATTGTCAGTGGTGAAAATCATATAGGAAGCCATCATCATGGTCGTTAAAAGAGTACCGGTATGCATAACTATTTTTTCTTGTTTTTTTTCTTCTTACATAAATACTACTTCAATGTAAAAAAAGGAATCTAAAGCTGGAGAGTCTTCTGCTTGACACTAATTTCATATTACAGTAAAGTAGTACTTCTCGGCAGAATTGATTAGGGGTTATTTCCAGTTGGCATACCTGACGGATGCCTGAAAGAGAAACAAGGCCAAGCAAAAGAATCTCATTGCTTGACTCGAGATTTGCATTTAATTGAATGGTGTAGTACGACCAGTTACTATCATTAACTTACCTAGTCCAAATTTCTACATGTATCAACATTAGGGCTATGGACAAGGGAGCCAGAAGATAAAAAGGGTTGGAAAGAGACTTTTAATAGCATGAGAAGATATTTTTGCGTAATGAATTGGTAATATCAAAATTAAAAAACGTTGTGTTCATAGACAAAGTTCAATGTGTCAATCATAAATGTCCATAATATGTACCTATGTCCGTCTTCAGGAATTCTCGCCTGCGTGGGGTAACATGCTTTATTACGTTTAGGCTTCAAGTCATTGTCAAAAGTATGTAGACATTGAGCATTTGCATTCAAGATGAAGTGCTAAAAATTGTGAACGTTTGAAGGTATCAATAATGCTACAATACCAAAATCATTCATATTTCAGTATAGATTAGCATCCAGAAAAGTAATTCTGGCATTAATTTCTCTCCGTATTTAGAGAACCTTTCCTTACTTTTGCACTTTTACGAAAAATATCATAAACGATGTCCAATTTAGAACTGATTCTACTTATTTTCAGTAAAACAGTTTTCTTAGTTTAGTTCGCATTTTATTTCATTGAGGTGTATTTTACCATAAATAAGCGTAGGTATATAAATATTCTATTTTTAACTTTCATATGAGGACAACTACTGATATACCTATGTAATATATTATGTAGTAATAGTGGTAGTAGGATCTGGATAGGTCCCCGCGTAAGTTTAGACTTAGGATTTATTTTGTAAAATTTTGCTTAAAATGGTACATGCTTGAATTAGGTATTTCATTTAAACAGATAGCAGGCATAGTTTGCATGAAGCCTACCTGAGTCATACTGCACAGCCATAGATGAACATTTGTCAGTGTTTACATGTTGTGTGCCGCGGTTGAAAGGTTTGGTTTTTCCCTGATGCTCACAGTAATCTGCCTGTACCAAATAGTAGAGTATTCCAAAAGCACATATTATGTCGACTTCATTCAGTTTTTATCTCTTGTGTACACACAGGATTGCAAGAAATAGAACTGTTTTTAGAAATAGCAACCAATGAGATCTATTTATATCAATCCATCTAAAGCGGATAAATCTGGATACAAATGTGTTCGGACAAGACCTGTGCTGTGTAGACTTTGTGCTAGTTCCAGAAAGGACTATCAGTTATCAGAGTTATCTGTACCCCTTTCCAGTAAAGGGGCCCAATGTCTGAGGAAATTGAAGAGGCAGAACCATTATTAGCCAGGCCCAGTCCACAACATGTACGGTACATAGCAACATTAACTGAATTAACATCCTCTCCGTTAAATATAGCACATGATTTAAGTTCTTTTAAACAAAGTGGATGGGTTAGCATGGTTTTGTTAACTGAAAGATATTACTCATTCATACTAAGAAAGTCGGCTTTTCCCGCAGTGGAAGACAAATTATCACTCGATATTGTTTTAGTCATGTTTGTAATCCTTGCAAATACCCATACAAGTTAAAGCGCACAATATAAAGTTTAATATTTCACTTGTAGCGTGCTAATAAAAACGAACCAATTAGTTTCGACTAAAGCTCACAAAATTTGGAACCCAAATTAGCATTGGGTACAGGATGACGTATAATACTGAGTCCAGTATGTATATAAATTCATTGATGAATCGGCTCCTATTTTAGCTTATGTTAAAGTGGGTTTGTGATAAATTCGAGTCAACGTCCACAAGTTTGTACTGTGCGTAAAAAGAACACAGCAATTGAATAGAGTGTAATTTTGTTTCTCTACATTATATATCATACATAATGTGTATAGCCTTTCTGGAGTTAATCGTCATTGTTGGTTAGAACAAAGGGAGAAGCCGTATATTGATTTTCATTCCCCTCGTACTCTAACCTTCATTCTAACACACAAGAATGCATGACAATATTGACAATAATTTAAAACAGCATCACTTGCAACAATTATGAGTCTACCTCGTGGGGTTCGTTTGCCTACAAATTACAATTGTGATTTCACTTCTTGTTTACCTTAAAACTACGAACAGAAGGGAGACGTAATTTTTTAGCTGAGCATTTCACAGTAATATAGGCAGTACATGCTTTTGTAATATTAATGTGGTGTATGATGGAAGATGGTGGCTATTTCTTCTCGTGATCTCGGAAGAATAATTATTATGAAGTACATTATGCTAATCAACGATACGTTGACCTGCCTCCAGTCAGTGTAATGCTGTCATAAGCAGACTTCCTGATGTAAATGGCTTCACAAAAATGTGCCCTATAAGTAGAAGAGCAACTTCTTGTTGCTTCGAACATAGAAATAGCACATCAATATGACTGTTATATGGATCGGCCATCATTGTAAACTGAACAAAAATGGTTTACTCGTTTTTACCCGATATTGTGTGCAGAGGACCAGTGGTCCATGTCTGATGGCATATAACGCACATTGTGTGTACATCTTTGTAGGAGTTTTTTGTACATCCGCTGATTCTGCAGAGCCAGACGTCTCTTACTCATGGTTCATGATAATTGATAAGAAAAGAATGCGCAAGCAAAAAATGAGGGCTCAACAATTTGATGAATAAGCTACATCGTAATACCAGTAGTAGGCATTCTATGCAATGCACATTTTCACGATCAAGTCCCGTGTGTTGTGACAAAATGTCTAAGTTTGTCCTTACTATGCAGTTGCTCACTCCTTGCTTCTTGGAAATGTGCCAAAAGTGAATGCGAACAACGCCTTCGCGTAGAGCCAATCCCAGGCTTCCAAGTGATGGTGTGTGTACGACCAAGAGGCAGCCCAACCCCTAATGTGATTGAACGCTGTAAAGTTTGTTCTTGCATCATACATTCCAAACGTTCACCTACTACCAAGTTGTTGAATGCATTTAAAATTACTTCGGGTGGATTCTTGGCAGTTGTTGCTTGATACTGAACCAAAAGCAGCGGTCTTCATTCCTTACGACACTTTTGTCCTGAAAGATTCGATACACTACTGCCAATGTATGCTATTTCTATGTATCTTTCCTGTAGATATTGACTATATCCATGATATGTTGGTATAAACTTTGTAATCCACGTTGATCTCAAATTCCAATTTTTCCACCAACGTCAAACGGATGTGTGAATTTTAGTTGGAAGCTACACCAGTCACTTGATTGTTTGTTAAATGTTGTCATATCGGTTTCAAGTCAAGCTTTGAATCACGTTTGGTTGAAAAAAATTCAGAATTAAAAAAATATTAACTGCTAATAACCAGTTAACAACTGGTGTTGTGTTGTGAGACCTCAAAGTTTAAGTAGCACTTCAATTCACTCCTTGCTTGCTTCACCAGCAGGAAAAACGTCCGTATATCTGTGAAAATAAGACATCCATTGATTACTCCATCGAAAATACAACTCAAAAGTTAAAACTTGCCTTTCACCTGGGTCCGCAATGCCGTACGTTCGAAGAGCGGTATAAAATCATATTTACGATTCATGTAAATCATGCTCTACTTTTTTAATTGAACTAAACCGAAGGTGTACCATCAGCAAGGTTCTTTAGGGGGTGAGAATTGGAATTGTAAATCTTTGAGAGGCAAGGTGATAACTATCTTGATATACATACATAGGTACCTACATTAAATTGAACTTGTCAATCATTTCTTTCTGCTGTGCAAGTGAATTGCGTGGGTACAATATGCATTCTCAAGGCCACTTAACCACTTGTACCTTGCATCTTTGGTGCATGCGACGTTTTATCTTCGGTTGTGAGGATTGTGTCAGTAGAGGCGGATGATTTTGCAGAATTCAACAACACATGAATTCATTAACAGATACTATCAAGTATTGCAAAAATGGATGGTTAAAACTAGGTTTTCATTGAGGAAATAATGTATACCTAGATTCATCTGTAGAATATATTGCATACGGCAAGTCCAAAGCACCAAACAGCCAGCCAACAAATGCATCATTTATCATGGTTTTTACGTGGGCAACTCAATTCATGACTTAAAATCAGCATATACAATCATCGTTAATTCAAATTTGTGTTTGGCTTTTCTTACTGACTAGTGTCTAGCTAAAAGAAAGACTTTGAGCAATTACGATCTTAAGAGCTCAGTAGTCTAGTATATATTTGAAAAGGTCGAGCTAGGTGGCCTTCAAGCGGCAATCAAACCACATTCTATTTCTTCTCTTTCTATTATATCCAGCTACGTATTTGTTATTCGTATCCAACCAAATGTACACAATGCTATCAGAAAAGTTGAATAATACTAAAAATGTCATGGTTTTCACTTGAAGCAGCGAAAGATAATTGGTAGATCTGGTGGGTGCTCGTCTTCGTATGTGAATGTAAGACATTATTCACTTTGCTAGACAACTATTTTCCAGGACATGACCTCCTGCGGTGACGCAAACTAAAAGAATGCACAAGTCCATACAAAATGTACATGCACACTTTTATTCCCGATTCTTGTAATTAGATCTTGTTAGTACAAACGTGCTGAATAGATGCATACATCCTATTGTTCTTGCTAGAACATTTATTTAAATGCAGGCTCATGAAATATTTCTACCCGTATGTGTATGTATACGTTGTATAAAATATCCTGGACTTGTGTATGTAACCAACGAGTGATGCACTATTCATATCTGACTGATTGCAAACTTGCCATTTTATAGTTTGGTACTCTGAGATTGGTACCTCACCTCTGGTAAATTGTGCGATTTTCTCTTCGCTCCGTACGTAACTACGTACGGAGGCAATGATGTATTCTGATTTAAGCGTTAATTAATAAAGTTGATTGTTTTTTTTAAAACTCCCACAGGGTCTTAATGGAAGCTTGTTGCATGATATGATAGGACTGCTTCTGGAACCGGGCTGACGCAAATTGAATGATTCTTTATGGGCACAGCATCTGTTTACAAACACAAATGTCAGGCATGCATGCCTGGCATATATCACACAAGACCTGATGACATAGGTACGTGATGAAAAGGTTTTCACTTCCTGACTTTGAAATTTAGTTTTCAAAGCAGGATACAAGCGAAAGTTTCAATATTAGAGTTGCTTGCCACGCCACGATGACTTTGACCTTCTCAAGTTATTTCAGTTGTAGTTGCATTTATAGAGCCTCGCATTCTACATTAAATACTGCGAGACCGGTTGGCAGTATGCCTGTATCACTTTATACAGCGAGTTTAGCCACATGCAAACATGGAATTCATTTAGTGTATTTTGAAGTGTCGAATTTCACTTTTAGATGCGATGTGGGTTTATTTTCCATCAAATCACCGAGTATATGCATGTGGTTATTCTGTCATGTAGCCAGTTTTTGCAACCTTGACATGCTCCACCCAACTACTAGTTCGGAAGAGTAGTCGTACTTATGTAATATTATGTAATTATATTCATAATGTATACATATCGTGTATAGCGTGTTGCATTTTCTTTACCCTTCTCTTGCCGGTCGTAGAGGATAGCATGATTTTAATAATAGCAATATCCAAAACTAAGAATATATTGACCAAAATAAATGTTTCATAATTACATTTTAATACTTTATTAGGTATGACGGTGATGATGTTATCAATTCAGTAGTTCAGCAAAGATTTTCACTTTCAGTAAATGTTTATATTTGTCTGCACCTTGCAGAGGGACTGTAATTTAGGATGGTAATTCTGTAGGTTTTAAAACTTTATCTAATGTGACAAGTTGTGCAGTGAATGAAGCCTACTTATCAACCCAAAGATTTCTATGTAGAATGCTACTAGGATGGTGAGATGCAAGAAATAATGACGCTGGTGGTCAGTTCTTGTCTCTTGGAAATCTAGACAGAAAGTAG
>JAHZMW010001925.1:0-54710 GCA_027743745.1 Alloscopus bannaensis | reverse complement strand
AAACCTGGCGAAGAGTGTTCTCTCTCGCTCGACAATGAGCTCTCTTGTGCCGCTGAGCTTTTAGCAGCACAAAAAAGTGGTAAATGTTGAGAAGAGAAAAACTGAATTAGCGAGCACATAGCATCCATATGAGTTTGAGCTACAACTAATCTAAGCTAATAAATGCCATGAATACAATAGCGATAGATTCATGCAGAGGTTCAGCTGGGTCTACTGAAAACTTTCTTCTTTTTTTACATTTCCCCGTTTTTTCTTTCCTGCTGCTCGAAGCCGACTAAAGGCTGACAATAAGTTGAAAGTGACTCTCTGAATATAGTGTGTATTCATCCGAGTTTCTTTGTAAATTGCTCACTACTTTTTTGTGTAAAATACTCATTCCGAGAGCTGATGAGATTGGCGTATGGTTCATCTCCGACATCATTCAGTGACTGACACAAAACCGACAAATTCAACAACAGAAAAACTCCAACAACTTATATCATTTCAATACAACTTCCAGTTAGGCAATCCAAAGTGCAAAAAGGAGCACTCTCAGTGGATAATAGAAAAAATGTGCACGGATGAGATCTGTTGTTGTAAGACGTGAAATACTTGTACTAAATGTAGTCCAGCTGGATGTATGCATATCAGATGGGATATTTTTTCAGCTAACAGCATGCACCGAAAAAAAATGTGTGCATTCTTGTCGAAGCTTTTATCGGAGGAGTCTTTCTCGATGACGCCGGCTTCATAGGATGTGAGGTCTTATTATTACGCAATGTTACCGAAAGAATGTTGTTATATGTAGGTAACATGCAAGATTTTGGTCTCTGCTTCTGTGTATCTCTGTACGTAAATGCTGAGCTCATTTCAGAGAGAGAGAGAGAGAGAGAGAACACTCTTCGCCAGGTTTTTACTCAAGCTTATTTCCGGTATTTCACGTAAGATTACCAGAGTAAAATAGTGTTACAATATGCAACCCATCTTTCCCACTTTACTTACTTCCCATCTTTTGAACATCTTTTCCCTTCACCCAACGGAAAAATTTAATGTATGTTACACATAGTGTAGAAAAAAACATAATATTCCTCAGCTGCTCAGTCAGATCCTTTTCTCTCACCATGATGTGGTACAGGGAGGAAGAGAGTGAAGGGAAAACTGCTACATTTTGGAAAAAAGCGTATGAGCTTGTTCCCCCTTTCAATGGAGAGAATAGGAAGTTGAGGAAGGAAAAAGTGGGATCCAGACGGTCCTCTTTTCTCAGTTCCTTGTTTAAGCTTGTCGTGTGTGCATGTAACAGACTTGGTCGCGTAGATTTCAGTGGTTTCATGCACTCGCTCTTCTAGCTGCTGGGGAGAATGGTATATGGAGTGTTGTTGTGAGTGTCGCTGGATTAGACTTCTTTTCTCTCTGGTGACAATGGGTGTATTGACAAGCAGAGAGAAATAAAATGGGACACAACACACATCTATATACCTTATAATTTGCAGCTCTTCTTGATGCCTCTGACTTTACACGAGGCTTGTCTTCTTCTGAAACTGAAAAAAACGAATCCGAAAAAAAATCCATTCTTTAACCCTTTTCCGTCGTCACACATAAATCCACCGAAACCTGTATCACGGTGTGTGCGTCAATGTCTCCTCACGATGCGTACGTGTTGAGTGAGTTTTTTTTGTGCTTATCATTTTGAGGCCAACAGGAGAAAAAAAATACGAGCGTGAATAATATATATATAGAGGGGCGACGGATGCCACCGATATATAAAAACAAAAACTGTCTACTTACTTACCGTTCGTTCATAAGAGGAGAAAGAACTTTATAGAAACTTTATTTCTCTGGAGAAGTTGACACATACGAGAAGAGCATCGTTTCCGTGTATTGTGTGGATTTGAGGAGCTGCTCTCTTATGTGAAATAAACGAGTCTCTTCAGTGGCTTTGGCTCTTGTTCCTGTGCCTTTTGTTCCTGGTAAAAGGACTATGTATTTTGCAATTGAGTAGGAGTATATCTCAAGAAGAGGACACATTCATTCTTGTGACTCACATTTAAATCCAGCCGAAGAAGAAAAAAGCGCACACGCTTGAGATGAAGACAGTCCTGTTGAGAGACTTGATCTTCTACATGTGCCCACTCTGTTTTTATGTGCCATCATATGTAATTTTCTCTCGGCAAAAGAGGCGAGAGGAGAGAATAGCCGAGTTTTTTTTAGAAGAGTAGTGAACAACAACAATTCAAACTATCAGCATTGCATGCCAGTCGTTGCAGAAGAAAAAAAAAGAGGAGGAACACTCTCTCTACGTACCTCCGCAGCATTCACGATATTTTTCCTCTCTCCCTGACTCCGCTGCTTGAAAAAAAGGGAAAAGAAAGTTTTTAGTGCTTTTTACTCTTTTCAAGTGAATGGGCAAAAATGTGGCGAAAGTAGCATTTAAGAGCATCCCAATTCCAATATAAAAAAGTAACGTGTGTCTGTGTGTAAAAAGGAGGGAAGCGACTTCACATCCGCCGCGCCACACTTATAATACTCCAAGAAGTAAAGCATCGGAGTCACATTTTCCGGATAAAAGTTGTAAAATCTCGTTCTCTCTCCTCTTCGCTGCTTGGGTACAATTTCTCTTTTCGCATTGTGTAGTAGAGGATATGTGTATCACATTATTTTCTACATGTTTTATCCCATGGTACAGTTTTCATTCTTATTCCGCCTCCACATACACACATTCGTAGATAGACACACATGAGTGTGGTCTTTGTCTGAATTTTTTTTCTCCAGTGAAACCGTACATTTTTGGTGTATCCTCTCTCGTTTACTGGTGAATGTGTTGTGTGCAGCAAGAGAGTTAAAGTGGTGATGGTGTTGAAGAAATAAAACAGACGAAAACTATACAAGACTCTTACGGTGGAGTGCTATCTATACGATATATTCGTATGGGTTAATGAGGAATTTAGGATTCTATGCCGGCACGCAAACTGTTATCCATAATGCATTGCTCTCTTGTTACTACTGATCCTTTTTCTGCCTAGAAATAAAGTAAAAAGAACACACACAAAAAAAGTTTTTTTTCAAGTGCTTTACTTGCTGATACGCACATGTAAGTAAAAGCTTACTCTTGTGTCCTATATATAAAAGATTACATGTATTTTTTTCTTCTTCTTGGGATTCACACAGGATAAAGTGGTGGAAAGCGTTTGATCTAGAAATTCGGTTCGTCGTTCCGAAACAAAAAGCTTATGATACCCGGTCGTTTTATTTTCACTGCTGTATGTGTGTGTACAATTCTTTTAACCTAACTACTTATGTGCACACTCTTTTACTTATAACTTGCTGGTGAAACTGATTCTGCTGTTGACACTAATCTGGGTCTTTGGATTTACTATCTCTCCCTCTCCGCGTGTCTCTCTACTTCCCTGGTCTTCTTGGGCGAAAAGTCTCATAAAAAGTGAGTAGGAAAAGATATGTGGATTTTTTCGGTGGAGCGACAAGAAACACAACGAGAAGAAATATATACATGGTCACTTTGAGAAAAACTGTGAAAGTTAAATAAGTCACAAATCTCCTAACCATGAGCTAGCTAGCGCTTTTCTCCCTCGCAAAATTTAACAGGAGTACACATTGAGTGTACAGTGTGTTTAACCCCAATACGGAAATCCTTTTGTGAAGGGAAAACTTTAGTGCTTTTCAATCCGAAATGTGGTAGATCTCCGACCCTTGCGTAAAAGACGCATATATGTATGCGATCTGAAAGGAAAGTAATTTTTTATGGGATTGAGCAAAAAAACTCATTTATTTCTGGAATTATTTAGCGAGAAGGGAATCCAATCTGAGTATTGACTCGTGCGTGGATTGTGTAAGCTTCTATCAACGGACTTTCTCTTCGATGTTTTGTAGTGATTTTTTGTAGATAATCCGAGCTTACTTCTGCTTATCATATGGGTTACACGCACCTTTTGTGTATAGGCTTAATATAAAAATCAAGGGATAGAAAACACGTTGTACGCACAATGGGTAAGCTGTATAAGTAGTTGTGTGAGATTTATGGGAATCATGGAGGCTGTTAAAAATGAGATATGGACGGATGGTGTCCACTCGTTGTTTTTTGCGCGAACTAAATCGTTTTTAATTTTTTATCAGAGTTTCAAACAACGCAGTACATCTTAGGTGCGTTCGCTATCATTAGTAACATTGTCTTCATGGTCTAGATTTTGGTTTTAGCGAAAAACCTTTCCCGGAAATGAATACACCAAAACTGTTAGTATGTAAAGACGCATGAAAGTGTAAACAAGGTGGCAGGAAAGCACGTACGTGGATAACAAGAAAACAATGACCGAAAGGTCTTCTTGAACATCCGTACATTCTTCTTCTCCGTCTGTCTGATGTCATGATCATAAGCTTCGTCTGCTGAAAAGAAATCAGAGACAAGAGAAGCAACAGTAGCGCAATTACAATGGGCATCAATTTAAGGAAAGTAGAAGTGAGCTTGACTCAGAGGTGGGATGATGGGAAATACACAAGTCTCACAAGACTACGGAGGGAGAAAGCTAGTTAGATACAGACAGCAGTTTTTTCCACTACTTTTTTGGGCTTGTTACTTTTATGTTTTATTGGAAGAAGACGGAGAGCCGCATCGCATATCTTTTATTTACGATCCAATTTCTGATTAAACAAAGCCAACACAGTTGTACAGGGTTTCGTTTCTCTGATGCCGCACACAGGCTCAGCTATGTTAGGAAGAGAAGCAACATTGCAAGCACAATAAAGCATTTCAGAAGAACATTGCCTTTAAATGGTGCACACATTTAAAAAGTGAGACTCTGCAATATATCATGATTAAAAGTTGATCCCGTGGATGAATGTTAATTGATCAAGTTTCCGAGGAGTTGCTTTTTTTACTCGTGTACATTTCCCCTCATTGCAAAAGTTCGCTCATTTGCTCCACCTTGTTTAGCTTGGTACAGTAGTATAGTGAACTGATGCCGTCATACTTTACTCCTCTGCAAAAGGGAATTCCTATGAGAAAAATGTAGTGGAGGAAAGTGGAGTTGTTTGTTTCTTTGCTACAACAGCATTGTTTTAGTATGATATTCTCTTCAATAAATCGCTTCACGTCAATGTATTTGTGTCATTGTCAGGTCATTTTTTCTACTCAAAAGGAGAGTGAGAGGGAAGTTTGCGAGGAGCGGAGGCAGGCAATTATTTCTTTGTTTTAGGATGCATTTAATTGCCGCAAGTACACTAGGAGAAATAATTACTTTTTGTATTAATAAAAAATACATGACGAGGGAGGATTTTTTTTATTAAGAATTCATTTCTGTTTTTAACAATGGAGAAATGCACCTGAGGAATGAATGTCAAGGATGTACTATAAATTCACAAAGCTACTCTAGTTAAGTTCAATTGTGAGCTTTTTCTGGTCACGTTTCTGAAATGCGAGAGGATATAGCAAAGGCTGATTCTAAAACTTTGAAGCTTAATAGTAAAACACTGAAAGCAATTAATGAAATTGAATGGTTTACAAATGGAATGCTTCTATCCACTCAGGGTTTACTACTTTAAAAAGGAAGTGGCTTAAGTACAGAGGGGAATTAATAGAATTTAGAATTATACGGAATGTTTTTGTTTGGGAAATGAGAAATAGCAAACTGCACTGGATTTTTATTATGAAGATTCACAATTGTTGAATTTATTTATGGTCAGCTTGAATCAGGGAAAATTGAGAATAACAGTAGAAGGCACAAACCGTGATCATGTGTGTGATCATACTTGTTTTTTAAACTGACAACTTCCCCTCTCACGCTCAAAATGCTATGATGTGTTGTCAACATTCAATTACTATGTACGTGTGAAAATGTTAGTAGGGAAGCAGCCTGAAGAACAAAGGCGAAATGAACTCCAATGCTCCATATTATATTCACCGCTATAGAATTGCTCCAAGAGCCATGTTGTTAAACAGGATTGAAGATTAAATGTTTCTCAACGAGATCACACACTCCCTTTCGAAACAATGAACAGCTTTTGCATGCCGGGTGGCATTGTGAGATGCAATTAGGCCATCGTGTGATTGTATTGCTCTACTCACCTCCTTGCCAAAAGGTGTGTTCATATCATCACAAAACTGTCAATCCCCATCAATAAATTTTTATCAAGGGATTTTTGATCCTGTTGTAAAAATGGCAATCACTTCTTATCAGAATCAATTGAGCATCCTTTGAGCAAACATGGATGACAAATGGCAAACAGGCACGCTCTCGTTTTATTATGTCTGCAACACCCATTGCCGCATTACATATTAGCTTTTACCTTGTAAAATTAGGCTCTCCAAATACCGCACGTTTTGCATATGGGACATTATTATATCGCAAAATGATTTTGCCGACAGCACAGCAATGTTTTTAACATTTTACCTTTTACAGTCAGTAATACAACCACGAATGAATAGGTGGCTTGATTCGACTTATTTTTTTTTTGCCTCTGTCACTGAGTTATGTATTCCCAGTCTCATTTGTCATCATCATGATCAAAAAAGGAAAAAAAATATCCTTGTGAAACAGACTGGAAGAGAAAAAAAAACCGTTGTTGTAGCTCGCAGCATGAGTATTGTCTACGTGAAAATTGCTTTTTTCATGACAGCTCTTATATCTTTGATACAGATATACGTACATACGCAAGAGTTTTTGGTATTTTGGCAAAGTGTGTTTGCTATCTCTAACCACTTGAAAAGAGAACACAATGATGCGGTGAAGCATAAAGATATTATGCATGATGCAAGTGTGTGTTAGTATGTGACCGTATCTTATACAGCGGTATTCATCACAGAACTTTTTTGGGCTAATATTGCTAATACACCTAGGCCCAAATGCACTTAACTGACTGTGTACATGCACGTGAAGTAGGGAGAGGATTTCAATTTATTATCGCGCATTAATTACTTTGTTTTACGCATTTTCTTCACTTTCCATCCCATGCGGAACCTCATCCTATACATCATCTCTATATTTAAAGACTGGTAAATATTTTATATACGACTGAGCACATCATTTTCATATTTCATTTATACTCACATCCGCTCGAATCCTGTCCGCACCCAAAACACAAACTTCTGCTGAGCTCTTTATTCAGAGTGAAACAATGGTCGACAGGCGTACATTCGGAATGCAATGAGTAAGATACAAATAACCTCATATCACCCACTTTCATAACGTACATCATTGTCTTCATTTGCAAAGATTAAGGGGGACGCAGAGCGAGAGTAGATGAACAAAGTAAAAAAAAGCCTTACTCTCACAATGAGAACTGAACTACCACGTTTATGCAGTCCATTGTACCTCTGAATAGTCAATGTGTAGCATTGTGGTATCAGCACCACCCGTGTGTGTCCGCCCGTCATTCACGCATATCACCCTTAATTAGGACTATCAACGTTGACTAATTATCCCATCTCCAAAGTCACTCGTAATAGTCGTAATGTACGTTTTGCACAGCAGGAGTAAACGTACCTCTCCTCCCTATATCCACACGCATAATATAAAGTGAATTTAATATTTTATACTACGCACAATTCTCATTCAGGCATTTTATTACCGGTCTGTAATTACTAATTACCAAAGAAGACAACTTGTGCATCACGGTGGTGAAGTGGATATTTGCGCATCTCTCACTGACTGGTTTTTTAATTCCTCCTTTGTGTATTTCTGTCCTGATTGTAGGCAGCAAGCTCACTTGCGCCTGGTGACAAATACCACAAGAATCCCCAGGGGGGTCATCGTCACGACACAGCCCCAAACGGAGGAGACTCAAATAGGAGCAACCTCACCAGAGCGAATAACAATAGTCAATTTTCCCACAATGGGATCAGTAGTAGTGGAGGGACGACGAGTCTTCCGCAGCAGGACTTGCAGCAACAGCCCTATGCCGAGGATGATGTTGATCATCATCACCACCAAGCGCACCAGCTTCAGCTAATAAACAGTGGTGGCAGTCCTTATTATCACCACCACTACTACCAAAGCTCGTCAGTGGGCTCATCCTCAGTCACCTCGTCTAGTCAGCATCATCATCACCCGCACCACCAAGTCGTTGCTCACCTCACCTACCATCCACCACCGCACCTCGTGTACAACAGCAGCAGTAGCGGGAGCGGAGGAAGCACTGGGAACGGAAGTCATTTTGTAATTGACGGAAGTAACGGTGGTGGTGCTGTTGAGGGGAGTAGCAATAATAAATACTATTATTACAACAGCCACTATTACCCGAGAGAGGACGGCGTGGAGGAGGATCCCGACCAGATTTTCACAGTAGCGAGTACTCAAGACAAGGAAATGATGGGTCGTGTGGGGGAAGACATGTATCCACCTGGAAGCCCTGCAAGTGTTGGTGGTGGCTCGGGACTGTTCAAGAGCAAAAGTGGCTCAATCCCTGCGTCAAGTAGTCCACAGACTCGGGGCTTTCGTGACACATTCATTTCTAGCATGAGTCCACCTCTGCACGCACATTCTGCAGAGTCAAGCCCGCTTCACAAGTCTTCCTCAGCGACGACGGCGAACAGAGACTTGCATCACCACGACAGGTTCAACTCGAGTGCCAACAATCTGACGACGACGGCTTCGGGTAAGCAAGAGAACAATAAAAAGTGGACATTTGGTGGGCTGTTTCGGAGGAACAAGTCGCAAAAGTCTGGTTCGAATCCAAGTAATAACAATTCAATTGGTGACAATGGTGCTCGTAGTGTGTCCCCCCACAATAGTAATACCAACTCGCCTGCAAAGATAAATAACAATTACTACCACGGCACAGGCTCATCTCCACTGATTACCACTGCCCCATCCACGGCATCTCCTGCCCCGTCGTCCTCGGCTGGAATCAGCATCGACCCGAGTGCAGGAGGAGGTGTGGGAGGAGGGCAAAGTGAGAACAGTACTGCTTTTCGCACCACACATCATCACAACACGCCCAAGTTTGTCAACGCAGAGAGTCAGACAAGGGCAAAGGGAAAGTTATCAGAGAGTGATATTTCGACGTGTGATTCAGATTTCGAGCTTTCACACTTGCACCACGATAACCCACCCGAGCCTGCCCCTCAAGAAAATAAAGGTGGTAGTGGTTATAAGCAAAATTTCCTTGTGAGACGACTTTCTCGTCGTCGTGAAAAGGCTGCTGCAAAGAAGAAAGCGACGGCGGCGGTGGTGGTCGAAGAGTCGACAGCAGCATCTGGTGCCCATCATTCGACAAATAACTCTTTGGGAAATGGGCTCGCTTCTAGTCATCATCATGGGTACCTTGACGTGCCGCAGCAGATGAAGAGGAGAGTTGGAAGTAGTCCAGATTCATTGAATAATTCAACCTCGGAGCCTTGGCCAAGTTGGGAGACGACGAAGAAGCCACAATTGTTGCAGAGTCAACTTCAAGCCGTACAACAACAGCATCATCATCAACACCTCCAAAACTACTCGAGCAACGGGAGTCTTTCATTGAGTCACGAAGGCTCAAATGGTAACCACTTGAGTAACGGTGGAAGCAAGTCGACCAGGGTCGCCGCGAAGGAGGCAGTTAAAGCACGTGCCATAGCAAGAAGAGAAAGTTTTCTCAACGACAGCTCGTCGTCTGAGGAGGACGACGACGAGGAGAGGTCGAGGAGCTCGTTGCAGGGCAGCTTTTCCTCACTGAACTCTCGGAATCGGAGGCAAAAGGCGTTCAACATGCAGCAAGCCCAGTTCCAGCAACAACGTCATTTGTTTCCTCCAACGACAACGGGAGGAGGAGTGTCGTGTGCTTCCCCATCTAGTCCGATGCCAGTGCCGATGGATTACAGGAGTAGCATGAGTCCCAACCTGAACCGTAGGCTTATGATGATGGGTGGCGGAGGTGGCGCACCCGGCTCTCCTAAATGGGAAGCGAGGGTCATTTACCAGCAAGAGAACATTTCAGAGAACAACCAACCAGTTGTGTTCCGCTTGCCAAGAAATGAGAGATCCCATAATAACGGTGGCGTCGCCACCACCAACGCATCCACTTCCATGAGCAATCCTAGCCAAATGAGCCAGAATAATGGGGATCAGAGCTTTATCATGGCCACAGAAATGATTTCCGAGGATCAGCACGTGGTAACAGCTGGTCTGAAAGTGCCATTTGTACAAGTACAAAACCAAAGCCCACCGCAGCAACACCAATACGCGGCACAACAACAGCAGCAACTTGGCGGAGGTGGTTCGCAGAATCAACAGCGTAATAATAATGGCCAGTTGATATACGCAGATGAGCCCGTTCAATATGCTAATGTCGGTAATGGCGTGCGAGGTCGGAGTGTTACTCCATACACTTTCAATAACGGTGGTGGAGGGAATGTTAATGTCATCGGACCTCATGGTCCCATTCATCATGCCTCACCAACTCCTCCGCCACCACCGAGACGAGATTTCTCTAGGGCTGCTGTGACGTACGCAAATAACCCGAATTTCTATCGGCCTATGTCATGCTCCTATTTAGACGCATATGCGAATCAAATCCAAAATCTCCAAAATTTCGGTGAGCAACAACAGCAGCAGCAGCCAGTTATGAGGCAACAGAGCCCAATGATTTTCAATGGAAACTATGTGTATCCTCCACAACAACAACAACACCAGTATCAATACCAAGGACAGGATGGTGGAATGAATGGCTTAGTAAATCACTCGACAACACCACCCGTGCATAATTTTGATGCTCAAATGCCTCCATCTCAACCGGATGTTGACAACCTTCGTCATCCGCCATTAATCCGCTCACCAAGCGAGCCTCCAGCCATTAGGATTGAGAAAGCGAGGAGAAGTTCTTCCAACAACTCTCCAGTGAAACGACTCCTCTCCAGCCCAATGCCAAGTGGAGGTAATGGGGAAAATATGGAAAGTGCGTCGGGTAAAAGTGTGGTCACATCAAAGCTCGGCTTCCCAGTACGACGCTTACAGCAGCAGCAACAGCAAGGACATAATAATAAGCTGACAGGACCTCAGAGTCCGATCCATCTGAGAGCTTCAGAGTTTTGGAGGAAAAAGGAGTCCGAAGTCACGGGGACTTCACCTGTTGGTAATAATCAGAAGAAATACTTGAACCGCATCCGATCCGCAGACAGTTCTCCCCTTCCCATACCGAAAATGAGAAAGTCCCCAGGAGTGATTGCTGCCTCCAACGAGAGCATCAGCTCGCTGAGCAGTTTCTCTGAGAATGCAGCGAGCCCAGGCCCACCCAAGAATTCTTCAAGTCCCATTATTAGTCAGGCTGTGAAGACTCAACTAGGAGTGAAGGTGGTTGCTCCACTCCGAGCGCAAATCTCAAAGACGCCGAATCCTCAGCAGTTGACTTACGGGAATAACAATAAAGATAAGGAGAACAATAACAGTAGTGGTGGACAACAAAGTGCTGTGGAGAGGTTGAAGGTGCGTATCCCATCTGCACCTGATGGGATTAGCAAGACGACCACAAGTGGTGGTGCTACTACTACTGCTACTAATCCTCCAAGTTCCTCGTCTCCACCTGGAAGTGGTGGTGAAAGTAGTAGTAGTAATAATAATAATAATAAAGAGTCAAACAACAATCCCATCCGAGCTTTAATCGAACTGAACAATGGGAAAACTCCGGGCAAGAATTTGGAGGATGCACTCAACGAGCTTGAAGATATGTACAAGAGCCTTCGCCTATCCGATGAGGATCTCCTGGATCGTGCTGAAAGACGAGATTTGCCCACTCCCCACCAAGAGCTTCGGGACGCTCCGCTAATCCCCATCCCACAAGCGTACCACCGCTTTGAGCACTTGGGCTCTGTCGAGTCACTGGGCACCGGGAGCGGAAGCAGCGGAACAAATTACACCTCGCAATCCACTGGAATGCCCGGCGGAGAAAGTGGGAGAGTGAGAGCTCCTCCACTCCGAAGATCTGCGAGACCGGATGCAGTCTCTGATGACATGGCCAACAGAAGACTGGCGTATCCTGATGGAAAGCCTTTGGATCCGAGAGTGGTTGTGTCCAAAACAGGCTCCTACATGGCACGAGCCCCTGCATTTTCACCTTGCACCTCCCCATGCCCTCCTGAGACTTCATACCCTCTCGCCTTCCTCGGCTATGATGAGCCTGACTTGACCTTTGACGATGTCAGCTTCCGCAACTACAAGCGAGCCAACGCCATACGAATCATTGAGCCGCAACCCCCGTTCGGCATCCCCTTAGGACCAATTACACCCGCCCCTCCCAACGACTACCTCCATTCGAAGCCGTCAGAGAGTTATCGTCCAATTTTTGGCAGTTTAAAGACCCCAGATGTTATCAACGATGACATTGCATTTAGGAACTTGAGAAAGGACTTGGGCCACGAGCACAACTCCTCTTCCCCCAAGGACTGGACACCAAGACTCTTTAGCCCGACTCGTGAGCAAACTGTATTTAATTACCCGAAAGTGAAGGACACCAAGAAACTGCGAGCGATACGCAGTCTCTCGGCGAACATTACACACATGATTCCTCCAAGAAGTGGGGCGAGAGACTCTCCAACAAACTACCACTACTTCCAACAGCAACAGCAGTTCAACAGGGAGTTTGGGAAATGGAGTAGCTACAGTGATTTACATAGACGGGCCTCAGCCGGCTCTCCAGGAGGAGCAGCTCGAGCGTCAACCTACTTGCAGCCAAGTTGGGTAGAGCAAATTGAAAAAGTCCAGACGAGCACGGAGACGTTGACAGATCATCGGAATTCTGGCCGCTTCTCAACCGCCATCCTCGATCCTCCTGAGCATTGGGAGAGAAAATTCCCGAAAAAGACTGTGGATCTCACTCCACCCATCTACGACCCCACAAAGCCCCGTCGACCATGGACGGATATCATTTTGGAGAGCTTTGAGAAAGAGAAGCAGATCGAGTTGGAGCGTCTCGCGGAGGCAGAAAGGCTTGCAAATGAGATGTCTACTACTATGCCTAGTGCTAATAATAACGTGGAGGGGAGAAGTGAGCTGGAACAGCCACAAGAAGACGATGATGATGACGACGTGTTTATGGATGCTTCCTCCGAACACAAGTCAAGGGAGCTCAGTTCACAACCATATTTGGAGTCTAATCGTCTTCCATCATCATTGCCTCCACTCCTCCCGGGTCAGAAAACGAGGCGAGGAAGTTGGGTCGAGCCCACTACCAGATCCTCCTCAACCTCCGCCTTTTATGCGTCTCAAGACGGAGGCTTCTCTCAAGATAAGCGAAGGAAAAGCTGGTCAGACCTGCCAAAAGGTATTGATTCATGTTCCGACGCCACTGCTGCTGCTGCAATCGCTTCTGGTGGCACTCCCAACGCCAGTTGTTCCGCATCTTCTAACCTCTTCAACCCACTTCCACCTCCCAAGAAAGTGAGACAAATCAATCTCGAAGCTTTTAACAACAGAGAGAATCAGGAGGGGAAAGCTGTACAGCCAAGTGACAAAACGTCCCCTTCAAAAATTCACGGAGAGGATGAGCTAAATGAACTTATGGATCAACTTTTAAAGGATGCCGACACATGTGGCGGAGGAACTGGTGGACCAGCAAACTCCTCGCCATCATCATCACTTGAAGGTAAACGGGTGGAAAGTGGGAGACGAGATGAGCAGCTCAACGCGGAATCACTCCCATCCGCAATATCCTCTCCTGTTTCCCCATTATCGGGAGCAACAACTCAGGATAAATCTATTTCAACAACTGTCAATGTTCCCGAAAAGGAAATGAAAATGGATGGAGGAGCCCCATCATCGTCATCATTGGAGGAGAAAAGTTGTAAACAAGATTTATCTTGTACGATAGTTGGGATCATCCCAAAACACCAGTCCGCCTCCCATCAACAGAATAGTTGCGCTGGTGGCGGTGATAGAAATAATGGGAAAGTGGAGCAGCCAACAACTTCTCCACAACAGATCATCACCACACCAGTGAAGTCAGAGATGAGAAAAGTTTTTAAAATTGACAATAATGGAAAGGGAAATGTTGACAGAGAGAACGCTCCTCCGAAAGAAGAGAGTACAATCACCACCTCGAACAAAAAGAGCGGCGGTGATAGTTTATCAGTCGACCCAGTCGTGGGGAGCAATACCAAGAGAAGTGGTGGCCGACCAGCATCTTCAATCGATGAGCTGATTGAGTCGATCAATGAAAGTTTGCCAGAGTTGGAGGCAAGTGTCGGACTCAGCATTGCTGGCTCAGGACACGGAGGTGGTGGAGGAGGTGATGGCAATGGGAAATCAAATGGCAGTTCATCTGCTAGCGGAAGTCCTGCATCATCCATACCAAGTCCTAGTCCTGGGAGCCCCACACCCGTGCTTTCTCTGAGCGTGAAGAAAGAGTCAAGTAGCGGCAACAATGTTGCTACCACTGGTCCTGTGTCAAACTCTGCATTTCCGGTCCCAGCGAAACGACACCACTTACCCAAAGCGGAGGAGGCACTCTACGAAAATCTCCCTCTGCGAGCAGACTCAGCGGCGAGGACGGAGGACAGAGGAGGAAATGATGAAAGGAGATCCTCATCAACACCTTCGAGCATCAGGAAGGGAAGTAGTGATGACGGAGGTGGTGGTGGTGAGTCCCCTTACCGTCATCAGCTCTCTAGTGGGAAAGTCCCCGAGTTGACTGGTAGTGGCCGAGTTCATGACCATCATAATGATGAGGAGCTCGATAACGAGGAAGAAGAGGGCCAGCACAGCAGCTCTCATCAGTTGTCCTCTCTGAGCAGTAATGACTCTTCCGAAGTTAACAGCCCCAGGGAACAGGAGTGTTACGACAAATCTAATATCAGAGATAATATTAAGACGGATCAAGTTGATCAACAAACTTGTTCCCCTTCTTCCACCTCTATCCCTCTTAACAAACGTTCACTTTCTTCCTCTTCTTCTGACGCTTTCACCAAAACTACTGACAACACCAGGCAGGCATCATCTAACAAGGAGACCAACGGTAGTGGTGGCAGTAGTGGTCAGGCGAGCGGGCAAATATTGCGAAAAAAGTCTGAAGGTGAGATCTCTTCAGGATTAAGTGATCACGGTGGTGATGACGGTGGTAGCTTCTCACCACCGTCTGTACTCTATAATTGGCTCACACGTTGGAGTGGAGTTTTGCTCTTTGCATGCTACCTCCTTGCTTTCCTCCAGTCTTTCGCCACGTTTGACCTGGCACCTGGTTTTGGCATCTTTTTGGCCATTCTTGTATTCTTTGCACATCTTTTGTAAATATTACATACATGTACACAACTTGTAGCTTATCTTTTTGTGTGTCACATATCAGTAATATCATTAATCATTATTTGTGTGTCTCAAGTCCACCTACGCAATGCACCGAATATATCTTTTGTATATTATGCATATAACTTAGATAAATTCCAGGCTTCGAGATTTTTAGGGAGCGATTTCAGTGTACTAAATCTTGGTAATGTATACTTTCCTCGGTGTGTGTATAATTAGTTCTTGGAAAAGATGAGTCGGGTGAATGTACCAGTATTATTACTGTGCAGCGAAAAATTCATGTGATTTACAACACAAGACGTCAGTCGTCGACGGAAGCTATTTTTATTGAGTTTACTACAACATCTCTTTTTTTTGCTCATCCGCTTCCCACAACTCGAGATATATACAGATATATATGAGCAATTTTTTAAAGAGAAAGTACACGAGATACATGAGTATACGCTTTTGAGTCAGTGACTTTCTCAAATTCTCTGTTCCTCTCAAGCCATATAGATTTTTTGACACGTAATTAATTTGCAAGTCAAAATAACCTCGAACGACACACAAGTTCAAAGCTGGTCTGTTTATTGCCAAGAGAGAAAAAGTTTGAGAAAAAAGGGGAAGCATAGAATTGAACTTGTGGGGTGTGTCTCGTGTGTGGTGTGATGAACGATATGAGACTCCCATCAATGTGAAATTACGATTTACAAATATAGTGTAATTTGTACTTTACTATATAGATTACCGTAGCCCTATATGATGTAGCTTTACTCTGAAAAAATTGGGATCCATAGGTCGTCTGTCGTGGAGTGTAATATAATCTTTGAAAACACCAGTTGTTTTTTGTATATCTTGAAACAAACTGTGCTATAATATATTTCTCTCTCTCTCTAACTCATCATTCACGCAACCAAATGCCATATAAATAGAGTGGTGCGGTATATCGCGTCTAGTCATAAATTTAGCCAAAAAATGAAGGAATTTTGTTCGCGCTCACATTTTTGTCGTCTTTCCGAACATTTCCCTTGCGTGTCTCATTTTCCTCTCTTTGAAAAGTACGCGTGCAAGCAATTTTTTGAAATGTATCAAAGACGAGTGAGAAAAGGGAAATCGTGTAAATAAGAGTCGATGACGCCTGTGAAATAGGATTATTCAATATAATATGCATATCCACACGTAGGTACATATATTTTAGCAAAGAAAGTTTACGCTTCCCGCAAATCAGTAGATGATGTGATGATATGAAATGGATGTATTGTATCAGCTCACAAAAAAGTTTATGCATCTCCTGCAGTATGTGCAGGCATAACAATTTTTTTTTGCAAGATAGAGAAAAAATACCAAGCCCTCTGAACCCATTTTAGAAAGTTTTTTTCTCTCCTGTTTGGAAACGATACGATTTATAGTCTTCTTTTAACTTTATGCCGAGAGAAAGAGTATGTGTATGTAAAAAATGTTTCCACACTCGTTTTCCTATCGTTTGAAGAAAAAAGTCTCTTTTCTATGTATCAGCCACTTCTCTCTCTGGTTTGTGTAATGTAAAAGAGAAAGATGTAATGCAGAACATGGTTTGGCACGTCGCTGGGATCATCATTTGGTGAGCTTCCAAACTTTTTTTTCTCTCTAGCTCTTTTTAAATAGGAACTCGCTCTCTCGTAGATAGGAAACGGTTTCAAGTTTTTTTCTCTCCTAAAAAGTGGCGAACATGTTTGTTAGTCCACCACATCACATCTCTCTGCCTTCTCCTCCGCAATATCTTTGCAACAGACAGACGCGTTCCATTGCATCACATTTCGCAGACATGGAGAGAGTGAGAGGAGCAAAAGGAGGACAGTTTTATGATATGAAAATAGCCGTGAAAGTTTCTTGTTATTTTCAACTTCCCTTAGGTATACACATACGCACATAGACGAATATACAGGCGCAGTTTTTATCTAAAGTATACTTTTGCAAAAAAAAAGATGTACTCCATAAGGTGCGCTTTTCAGCTCAACATATGAGATCAATGTCGATTTACTTGTGTAGATGTGCCGAAGTGAGAGGCTGGCAAAATGTTGAATGTTTTTTTCCTTTTCTTCCAAAGCGCTCAAAAACACTCCGAATCGTGGAGCGCAGAAACATAAAAATGTTTATTTCTTATTTCTGAGGATGAATGCGCTCTTTTACTGTTCCGTTTCGCTGCGTCATTATTATCTTGTGTGGATGTTTTAAAAAATATCGGACAACGACACCGCAATCATTGTATACTTTTTCTTGGCGACAGCCTCTTTCTCTCCCCGTTACGGTGCAGTGACTGCATGCAACCAAAATGCAAGATAGGAATGGGGAGAGGGAAAATGTTATTAGAAGGTTATGTTATTTAATGTGATTGTGACATGGTTGCCAAAAAATAGAGTAACTGCAATCTTGTAAAAATCATGTTGACTTCCGCAGCAGAAATGGTTAAATGAGAGAGACAAAGAGGGAAATGCACTTGTATGCAAAATAGCACAAATTTTGTTTATATCGAGTGTGTCGAGCTTTCCACTCTTTCCAGTTGTTGTTCTAAAAGCAAATTACTTTACTTTTTGAGTAGACGCCTTTATTATTGATGTATACTATGGTGTATGGGTTAAGTAATGGGAACTTTACAGGCTACAGCTATGTATGGTTGTAAAGGAAATGTAGTGTACAGAAGACCCACTATTAGGGGAGTAAATGATGTAAAGTTTTATATAAGAATCTGACAAACTTGAGTGAAACTGTGTACCAAAACTATCTACTTTGTACGAAAAGAGCTTACTATTTTCATATGTCAAGCATCAAATGTACTAAACTTAAGCAACTTTTTTGTCCTTACAAAAAAAACCAAACTTTTTCGTCATGAATGAGTATAGGGGTGAAGACAGAAGAGGATGATGGTGCGATGGAAAACACGAGATCAACACGTCGAAAAAGTAGGTCCGCCAGAATTACCCGAAGCAGATCTGCAGTGGCGATGTTATTGGATTTTCCAGAATCTCGGGAAAGACGAGGAGCCGTGGACGAAAGCAAGCCTAACCAGCGTCTCCAACGGTCTGTCTCAGACTTGGGAATGCAGAGGAAGCTTACGCGAAGTAATAGCACAACAGCAGTCATCACACCAACAGCACCACCGCGACCACCTCAGACGAACTTGAGAAGAGAAAGTTGTGACTTTCTTGAACTTTCTCCTGGTGAGAGTACAAACAGCAATCGGGGCTCGGCAGGGGGACTCTTGAGCAAGAGTGCTAGACGTGCGAGAATATTTGAACTTTCAACTCCGGAGGAAAGCATTCTGTCAAATTATCATCAGACTCTGAAGAAGAATGAAAAATGGCTCAAGATGATTGAGATACTCGAGGATTCCGGAGCGGCTTTGCAAACCTCTGCATCTCAAAGCAGCACACTTGTTTCCTCTTCTTCTGATGAGCCCGACAACACTGAGGTAGACACGAGAAGCGTGTCTTCAACTGAAGAAGATCTCTGCCGGTCCATGCCAAACCTGAAGTATATGGAGTTCTTCAAAAATTTCCCACGCGATGCTTGGCTCATGCCGTACAGAAGATTTAAGAGTTAGTTTGATGCGGGCAAGCTTCCCACGAAATCCATTTGGCTCATGAATGTCAGAGTGCCGAGTGTTAGAGTAACAAACACAGATTTCTCTTCTTTCTCTATGATGAATTGGTTTACGCATAAATCATTTTATTTCAAGGAAGAATAACAGCGCGTGTATCCGATTCGAGATGTGAGATTTAATGGTGGGATTTGATACGTGACTAATCAGACAAAGAGATTTTCTTGTTTTCACTAATTTTATCTAACTTTCATCATAACTACTTCACTAAACTATTTTCAGTTTAATTTTTAATTATACAAACTTCGTAAATGATTACCCCAAATACACAAAATAATTTTTAGTTCAGTTCAGAGTTGTTACAGATTAAACCAGTGCTAAATATTTAATTTGCTGTGATTTCAAAGTTTTAGAAATAGGTAAAGCATGTCATCATCCTGTTTTTGAAATGAAAAGCCTTCCGTAATTGTTTACTTTCATTGTAAAAATGCTTATATTTTTAATTTGAGTTGCGTGCGAATAGCTTTACGCATTATTTAATTAAGCTAACTTTGAGGTTTACGATTGCTTGTCATTCAGTACTACATAAAAATATAATATATAACTAAATATGCTCTCACAGCTTATAATCCAGAGATTAAAGGTACAAAAATATGAAATTTTGTTTGTGTCGGTCTGCTGCAAGAATACATTCTGTTGGCTTCTCCGCACGACTAAAAAGTGATAAAAACTTTATTTATTCTCATGCATGTCACCTACAATTCATTTTCCTTCTTTGACAGAGAATCCATATAATCACATCGTATGCGTTTGTTATTTGATTTGTCCGAGTAAATTTGTCTTGTCACACAAAAACATTCTGGTGGACACAGTTGCGAACGAATGACATATTGGAGATCCCGAAAACCTTGTTGATTCTATGTTCATCATTAAACTACAAAATAGAATTGACAGATGGTAAAGATCAAACACTTTCTTGAGATTCCGATCTCAAATATTCCCTCAACGTTTGTCAGTGTAAAATGTAGGTACTCATATTTGGTTCAGATTCAAGTTGCAAAAAGGGTGTATTTATATGGACAAGTAGTTGGTGTAGTTTTTATTAACTCAGTTTTCAAGCTATCAACGGCAATGTAAATATTTATAGGTATATGTGATTTTCGTTGCACTTTCACTGCTTTCACTTTCCACGTGCATGCTGCTCGCACCCTTTAATCGTACATGATTTCAACTATTCTACAATTGCTCATGTTTTACATGTTTTAATTATATCCATTTAGGTTTCTTTGTGAGCAAGCGCTGACGCCTTCAAAAGTATATGATCTGCAAGACAAATGCCAGTGATTCCTGTCTGCCCCGCTGTGTTTTGTTTCCACTCTATATGATTTAATATAATTCTTCCAATACTACGTTCATATATCCCAGCAGTTGTTTTGGAGTTGTGAATGAACCCATTGTTTTCCTTCTTTGCATTTTGAGCTGTGAATTACTTTTTGCTACTTATTATTTCTATATATCAATATGCTGTGATGTGACGAGTTTAAAATCGAAACTTTAAAAACCGAACCGCCTGACTGAATGAACCCCTATGTTGTCTTATAGCATGATCTTTAAGATGTAAGAATCCGTTAGACCGGTGTATACAACAAAAATACACGTAAATACTATATTATGTACCTACAAGTTGCAAAAATAGCATTTGTTTTTTTTAAATCTGAGAAATCCTTATACTAGTCACAAGAAACAAATACATTTATATAAGTTTGTGTCACACATGTCACATCAACATAACACACACACACATCAGAAATCTCCAACGCAGGGACCACCATATAAAATAGCCCGTCGCAATACCTTCATCGATGGATGCCCATTAAAGTCTAGTCCATTCCAGTGTTGCGGTACGTATATAAAACCATTATCGTTACCTGTTACCTAATAAAAAGCACCCAGGGTTTTTACACATCAGAGAGAAAGCTTCTACTGAAACACCGTATGTCCCCCAGAGAGAGCACAAGCAAAAATATTAATTGGCAGAATTTTTACCACCGAGAATGTCCTTTTTGGAAATCACTGCAATCCGTGTTTCTTCACATGCTTACCACAAATAAGTGAAACAATAAATTGCCTAAAGCTTTTGAGTGTACTTAACGAGACTGATTAAATCCAAGTAAAATTGCTAATGTTTGCCTGATTTTTTTTGTTTGCTCGAAGTTACCTTTTTTATTAAACTAAAAGCGTGTGGAGTGCATGTGCCAAGTTTTGCCATTCATAAGATTTTTGTTGTGTTTGCCAGAAATTTCAGTGTCCCATATTTGCAGCATCTGGAATTCTTATACATTTTATATATTAAAAAATTATGCAGAGCTAAACAATGGATTCTCAAACGAACGACAAGGTGACTATACCGGAACTAGTGGCCCATCCCCTGGAGTAGAGCAACCCCGAATTTCCCAGCATCCCCGACTAATATCAAGAACCGGTAGTCAGATTGACATCCCTGTGAGAGAAACAACGCGTATAACGAATAGTAGCAGTAGCAAAGCGACCACTTCGTCTTCATCCTCGTTGGCTGAGGAAACGACAAAGCACAAAGAGCAGCGGCAGCAGCCACCTGTTGCCAATTCGCCCCTTGCTTTCACCAGCTCCACGAGCTCCGTACCTACAACCGCCACAGCGAAAAAATGTGCGAGCAGCTCGGTGTTGGCAACAACAGCAACGGCGGCATCCGCTGCGGAAGCATCTGCGTCGGAAACTGGCACTGGGATGAGCTTCCTTCGAAACAATTTCCCCTTCTTCCGAAATGCCTCTAGTAGGTCGAGATCCCAGTCGGTTGTCAGTGATGTGTCACGGTCGTCAGAAACGGGGGTATTGTGAAACGATCTAATTGTTATGAAACACTTTCATTCAATAACTTTTGGCAACGGACTAAAAGCCTGCATTTTTTACGCGTTTCACAGGATTCTAAAAAGGAGAAGGATAAGAGCTACCGAAGAAAGTCGCATCTGAATCGTGCTTTCACCGATGAGCCTGTTCCCGATAATAATTATTCAATTGGTGAGGAGAAAGTTTGAGCTCTCGTTACTTTATACTTTACATGATTTATGGTGCTAAACCAGCTCTAAATCTCGTTCTAGATCTCACTCCAAAATCGAGCAAGCCAACCAGCCAAGAAGTATCCAGCTTGGAGAATTCTGCAATGGAAGAAACAAACCTCCAACGAAGCTCCAAACCCGTTGTGAAACTTCATCCAACAATTCCAGCAGTGTTGACTGCTGCCAAGCCAAACAGTCCTTCAGTGTCTCTGAAGCCTTTGAGTCGAAACGGGAGCAGCAGAACCGTCGAGTCCACACCCAGTCCGGTGCCTGGCTCGAACTCATCCATCGGAAAAGTTCAGCAGGCTGCCGAGCAGAACAACAAAAGAGGCTCCTCTGTAGTGAAGAAGGACTCGTTTTCGGACGCCGAGGGGGTTTGCTTCATTAAGAAAATGCTGCAAAAGGAAAGCGATCGAGATCGAGCCGCCGCTGCAGCTGCGGGAAACAAGCATCAGAATTCCTCCACCTCCGCTGGGAACGGCTCGTCGGCGGGATACAATTTGAAGAAGAGCCCATCCGCTGGAAATCAGTCGTACTGGTCCAAATTCTCAAGCAGTCAATCAGCCTTCCTCCGAAAATTGTTTGATAAACCAAAAAATTCAGAGGCCTCCATGAATCTCAAAGCAGCCGGAGAAAGTAAGCATGTCAATGTAGGGAAGACGTCCGTGGAGGAAAGTGGAGTAGTAAAAGAGTTGGAGGCAGATGATGTTGGAGATCCAGTGGTGGGATTCAGTGTTGCTGAAAAGGCGTCCTTCTTCATGAAACTGGAGAATGAGCAGCGATTTAGCAAATGGAGAAAGAACTCTGTAGATTTGGGCTCTTCGAGTGGGATTGGGTCTGTCTCAAATCAAAATCCATCAGCAATCTCTGTAAACGCTGGTTCAAAGGAGTTTAGACCCCGATTACGACACATGACTCAGCCTGTCACTCCAACCGAAGTGACGGACATTACTCCCCTGGTGAATTTGGCTTCCAACACGGACAATCAATCGCGAAACTTATTGGAATTTGGGTCACAGCCAAGGATTTGGGGAACTTGTTACAGCTCACTTGGAAATTGTATGACAGACTCCTCCTCCGACATGATAAGTAAAGAAAATCCATCAAAATTACCCAAGTCGTCTTACAAAGGTACATACACCATTCCCCTAGATAAACTTCGCATATGAATAAATCTGTCTCGCAAACAAGTTTCATGCATTATTCAAAAAAAAATCTCCTAGATTGCGACGACACGCACAACTTCGAGCCTATGGCTGTAACAGGTAGTCTTAGAGAAAGAGTTAGCAAGTTTGATGAGATTTCTACCCGAAAAATGGAACCACTTCAGTATTCCTCGGTTGTACCCACCCCAACCGTGAAGTCCTACTCTCTCACCAGACGAAGTCGCAATACTCACACTCAGGATCATGAGAGCAGCCTGGGAGGATTCCCAATGTATCATTCAGCTTCAGCCATAATCAATTCTACACCACCTAAGAGCTCCAATGCGAAATCGACTATTGGAGCTGCACAAAGCAGTAGCAGCAGTAGCTTCAGTGAAGCTGCGTCGCGAAATGAATGTGCAAAGTTTCTCCCGGTTATCAATAACCATTCAAGTCAACGAGGTCATCATCATGAAAGTTTTGAGAGCAATGGACGCAGAGGAAGTGCCTCTGATTTGGAGATGTCGGGAGCGCATCAGTCCCCAAAATTGTTTCGGTCAGAGAAGGTAAGGTCGATGATGATTGTGTCGCGAGGTGGGAGACATCAGTATGACGCGGACAACCTTTCTGAGGACGGTGAGGTCTCCTCCGGAGGGCAGGAAGTGGCTGAGATTATTTGTCGATCGTATGAAAACTCTCCAGTGTACGTAATCTTTGCCGAAAATGCTTACACTGTACTAAAGTTACATCTATGATAATTATGTATATTTTGTCTGATTTTCAGCTTCCGTAAGAAGAACTGGAGAGCTCAAAAGCAAGTACACTCAAACTTCACAAAGGAAATATGGCGACGTTGCGGCAATTATGAGAACTGGAATCAGAGGGCTTACACAAGCCAACCGCAACAACCTCAACTTCCCGTTTTGCAGACATTTACAGCAACAACAAATGTAATAGAGGTACACAACTATAACTGCCTCGCGCTAGATGTAGAGTACACAGAGTAACTTGTAACATCGCTTCGCAAACCGTAGTTAAATCTATGTAACCTCATAATATTTTGAAGATTCTACGACCAATGTAGCAACGTACATTTTCACTCTATTTGGAATTGTGTTTGTAGGTCACGACTGCGGCTCCCCCAACTCTTCCTCCGATAGCACCGTCACCTCCGGCGACATCCAATCTGCTGCAAATATTGACAGTGTTGAGCTCTTCCAACGATGAGTTGAGCGAGTCGAAACCAAAGACAAAAAAGCAGCGTCAAGGACATAAGCACGTAGTAGGATCGTCGGACTCCATGCCACCAGCACATCCCGGACAGCACAATCACTGCCCCTCTCATATTGAACCAAAAGCAAACACTACCACGAAAAGTAATCCTGCCACTAAAGACAACAATATGTCTCCTGCGGTTGTTGGATCAGAGATATTTGTTAGCGTTCCTCACCCAGAGGATGAAGCATTCCAAAGTTTTTTCTGCAGTGTAAAGAGCTACTCACAGGTCACCCATTATCCGGGGATCCCTGCAATGGACACAAGTAGTAATGAACAAATACATCACCCATACAACAACGACTCACAAAGTATCACAAACGATGGATCAAATTCACTGACCAATGGTCATCTGCCAGACTCGGGAACTGAGGAAGGTCTGGATATAAGCTCAGTTCGTAGAGAAAGTGACTTGCTTGTCATGAAAAAAAATATCCCCACAGCGAAACGAAAGTCTAATGGCAAGTACAAAAATCCTTTGAGAGCTTTAGCTGCCCGAATGGATTTCAGACAACAGGGCTACACTCAAGTTCATAATAATACGGTCCAGTGTAGTAGTGATGTTGATGTTACAACGTGACTTGTTATAAATTTTTATATGATATTAATACACTTACTAATGATAATAAAAATATGATATGTAGATACAGCAGAAGTAGGTCTTAGTACACTTTAGAACGCACAACATGTAGTGTGCCAAAACCGCAATTAGAATATTAGAGATTCAAAACCTAGACGGTAGACGTAAAAGAAATTACGAAGCTGTTTTGAAATGTAATGTCTACATGCTCTTGGAAAATACTTCAACAATCAATGCGTTCACTCTGACAGTTTCTGTGTAATCAACTGTATTCAAATTTAATTTGTGTAATGTCGGCAACAAATAAATCATACTTGTAGGTACATCACGCATAAAAGTATCCGTTTAAGTTACTAATTCGAACTTAGACCTAGTATCTAAGCAGGTTTCAAACCTGAACTTCTGACAAAGCGAAAATAAAGTTTCGGGTGTGAAAAACGAAAAAAGAAACTCGTTACATTACTTTATTGCGACCTCTCCATTGACTGAAACAAAATAAACCCCAACAACGTATCTGAAAAATACGCATAAATGCAAGTAAAAAATAAAAAAAAGAAGAAACCATACCTTATGATATTACGCGAAGAAACACGATGATGAGACTACTCATGTCGATGCTCCGTATTTCATTCGCTTCTTCAGTTTCGTGGGGTTTAATCCATATGCGCGCAATCTATCATCGTCGACATTAATTTTTTTCTCGTCTTGTCTGTCTTGTGCCTTCCGTTTCGTAGGTTTAAATTTCTCACTATCGCTCTTGCGTTTTTTGCTCTGGATTGCATTACTATTTTGTCCATTACTGTGTGCAACGGACGCACTCTTGCCTGGGCTGGCGGTTGAGTCCATTGATTGCGATTTTCTCTTCAAGTTCTTTCTCTGGCGTTTTGAAAGCTTCGTCGTAGAGGGCACAACTTCCTCCGCAGATTCCGGGACTTTTCTTTCAATCGTAGTATTTACGGGTTGGTTGGAAGAATCCAGAGACTTGTTTTTCCTTTTTACATTTGGATTTGTTTCTTTCTTAACACTTTTGATACTCTGTTCCTGCGACTCTAATGAAGCTGAGGATATGCTAGTAGTTTGTGTTGGTGTGGGTTGCAGGTTTTTATCCTTTTTCTTATTCTTCTTTCTTTTCATCTCACAACTTTCTGAAGCGTCTCCATCATTCGTTTCCGTTTCAGTCCTACAACATAGAGTCAATTAAGTTAAAATGAAAAAAGCATCTCTTAATACTACTTAATGCTGCAAAAAACACCTACAATTGTTTTGATTGATGTAGAGATAACAGTATCCGTTTTTTCAAATCAGCTCGTTCTGCTTTTTTCTTGTAAGCCTGCACTTCGTATTCCTCCTCCGACTTTTCTCGGTACTGGAAGGTTTTCTTTAAAGATGCCCACTGATTTAGTTCTTTGTCATCGGCTTTTAATATCTAATGTAGAAAATTAGAAAACCAAAGCATTGGGTTTATCAGACATCTTAATCATAGTAACTGCATTGCATTTTGCGTTTTGAAACTGACCTCATCAACAGATAATCCAAAGTCATTTGGAGTAGTTTTGTGATACTTGAACCTACATGGGAGATCTTCGACCAAATCTTCAAAGTCCAATTTATAGTATTCGTCAAAGTATTTTTCAAATGACTTATGAACCTTCGGATCAAATTGCGGTTTAGCCTTTTCTAAAGCGTCTAAGAAAACAGATCGCTTTTTTCTTCCACGATTTCTTTTTGACGCTTCAATCAATTCCTCCTGTGTAGTCTGTCGTAGGTTTCTTCTTCTCCTAGCACCCTGCACATGAAAACTTTTTTATGCAACTCATGTCTCATGATGGCCAAAATATATCAAATCAGTATATATGCGATAGTACATACCACATCTTCGTGTCCTTCATCTTCAGATTCCTCTTCGTTTTCATCACCAGAGTGAGCATCACGTTCCTTCCTGGCAGGCATCCATTCATCCCATTTTTCTAAATATAATTACTGATTAAAATCGAAGTAAACAGTTTGACATTCAAAGTACCAAAATTAAAATGTAGTTTTACCTTCGTCGTCGATTTCTTCATCGTAATCAAAAACTGGCTTTTCCATATCTGCATCCTCAGTATAGTATGTGTCACTGAACATCTCCTGCATTCTACGATCATATTCTCCTGGATCAAAGTCACCTTCGATATCTAGTTCCGTCACGTCCAGATCTGGATTTCCCGAAATGTCGTGCAGTTTTTGAATTTTCTGTAAAATTTCTTTCCTCTTTAAGGCTTTCAGCCGCTGAATCTCCTCTCTCTTCTTTGATTTCAATTCTTCTTTCTTCTCTTTCGCCTTGACTCTTTGTTCCTTCCGCTTAGTGTCATCACGACGTAACGAATCCTGAATAGTCCTGGGAAAACGTTTAATCTGAAATCAAACAAAATGTACACCGTTAGCAATGCTTCCAATAAGGGATTGATCCTCTAGAATCAGCAAATCAGCAGCACTTACGCAAAAATTTCAGCTCCTTAACATCGTCCTTTGAGAGTTTCTCTTTGCCCACCTTATCAAGCTCGCCTTTCAGCCACAGTTTGTAATCTTCCTGCTCCTGCTGCGCGTCCTCAGGCTTCACGGTTCTCCTCTTCAGCAGTTTTGACCCTAACAAAGATGATTCACCCCCATCCTCATCGTCACTGGAGTCAATCTCATTCAAAGCTTTGGAGAACTCCGTCTTGATTGACGCCAGTTCTTCAGGATATGATTTTGTTGTCTTTGTAGATTTTCCAGGTTTCTGCTCCTGCGCTTCTTTCTCGCCTCCCAAAACCATGAGTCTTTCATGGTCCCTCACAGTGTAAGGCTTTCTCTCCTCCTTTTTCCGCTTTGATTGTGTGGCCCCCTTCTCTTCATTATTATCCCCTTCCCTATCTTGAAAAAACCCAAATTGATCTTCATAAATCTTTGGATCCTTCCTCTTCAAACATGCAAGGGTTTTCAAGAAGGCCTTTTCCTTGTCCGGGGACCACTCGTCCTCCTCTTCCGATGACGACTCGGAGGAACTACTCCCAGAATTCAGGTCCTTCACGTCAGTCACTCCCAGTCGAGATTTTACTGTAACAAACCAATCCCAATTAGAATATACATATCGGGCAAAATAAGCACAAACTGACAAACTATCAAACATCTTCTAAATGGTCGACGCTTACGTTTCTGGACTTCCTCCAAGTTTCTCCAGTTGTCGTATCTTTGAGCATAGCCCTTGTTAATAGACAGCCCTCCCTTTCCCCCTTCCTCAAGGCCTTCATTGTCTGAATCTTCTCCTTCAGAGGAGGACGAACTGTCCAGCAGCTTTTTCTTCCGTCCCTTCCCATCGTCACTGGCAAACTTCAGCATTTTACTTCCTGTTTAACGAACAAATAACACAAACTTCACGGGAAGCAAAATTCTACACTGATTTTTCACTGTGTCGGTACAAAAAATTTCTAATTGCAACAAAAACAATGCACATTATAAAAATGCGTTCATAAAAAACCAAAACATGTGCGTGTTGCGAGGACTGTGTGGAACACACATCAACAAACGCGAGTGATTTTTTTTGTGTCAAAAAGCATGTTGGCTGAAAATCCCGCAAGATATACTTTGCCCCATGAAAGACACATCTTCAACCTGTGCTCTTCACTCCTCGATCATTTTCAGAAGAAAATTATAAAAGACTCCAACGATGATCTATGATAGATTAACCTTAAATGAAATTTGTGTTTAACCCAAAGAGTTAAAGTGGGTTTGCAAAAGGTATTTAAGTATTTTGCCGTTATCATCATATTAATATTCTTGTTGGCGCAACCTCAAGCAACGCTTTTCATTATTTTTTTTAAAAAATATTTATTATGCTGAGATTATTAGCTAAAAATCGCAAACACGCGTTAATGTAATTGTAATATTTTAGCTGACAATATAATGATTTCATTTCTAGAGGATGAGTAGAATATTGACAGGGACAGTGAAGTAGAAATGTAGTAATCTTGTAATAATTATGGGCGGATGTGGGCGGCCTTCGCATTTTGGTGGAAAATCTAGCTCTATCTATCTCTTTTTTCCGTTATGATATAACACTCCGTTAGAGAGGTTATACAGGTATGGATCATGAGTCTGCGGATGACTTTCACTCTCCAGCAGTCAACGTTTTGTTAAGAGAGAGAAAGTTTAGTTGTAAAGATCGTCAGCGTAGTTGTGGCATTCTGGGAGCTGGTATCGCGCTAAATGCGTAGTAATGACGATTCCTTTGAGAATGATAACTAAGACCTACATGACTAACAGAGTAGTAGAGCTTATAATCCATCAGAATCTGAATTTATGTGGACTATGAGTACAATACCTATGTAAATTACTGGACTAGAAATGTGCAGTTTGAATTCAAACAAAATCTCTTCTACATATCCCTACATCGTAGAACATATAGTAGATACGCGTGCTGAACGTTTACAAACGCGTATTAGATATCACACACCTACAGGTATTCTCATAAAGTAAAAAACACATACAGTTCTTTGCCAGATAGAATGCAGTGGTGAATCGAACCAGTGAGTCACATTTTCCTAGTAAGCTGGCTGTGCACATAAAATTCATGGATTGTGTGTATATGACCTACGTACGTCCTTGGAGTGGTAAACGTACATAGCAGTGTGAATCACACTTTCTGTGCAATCTCAATTCATGCAACATTCTCTGTGTGTGGGCAACAACAAAAAAAAACGTTTTGTTGAACAATGTCTGAGGCTTGTGCTGAGTTGACATCAGCTTATTGATTTCGCTTCATGATGCTCTAATTCCTCAGTGTTGGTTCAACATTTCACCCAAACGCAGCCACATTTTTCCTTCTTTCTGAACAATTGTTGTCGTTGCCATTTACTGGAAATCTGAATTCGGAATAGGTTTCATAAATATTATCACCACACGACGACTCCCTCCACCATGGCATCCACCGCTACTACATTCAAAGTTTCCGACAAAACGCCGGAAAAGCATTACCTCGCCACTAACAAGCCTACAAGGAAAGAACTGGTCACTGACTTGCAGCACTATCGGCGAAATAAGTGTACTGAGGTTCTTCAATCCAGTAATTTCCCGGCCCGATCTTTTTCCACCGATAATGGATTCGTGCACACCGTTGTCGACTGCTACAACAGACATCACAACTTGGTCATCCGGCCCGACGACATTTGGGCTGCCATTATGACCCAGTTCTCATTCTACATTAACAAGCACGCCGAGCAATTTCGGGGAAAGTTTGTGGACTTCGAGGGAAAACGGGAGCTTGAGGTCGCAGTTCCAGGCGTTCTTCGTAACGCGCCTTATGACCTTCTTGTGAAACTCATGTCAAAAAAGATCGACGAGAACTTGGTGGACCCAGAAGTAAAAAAGTGGATTCTGCCCAACTTTTCTACATCAACGGATAATGACCTCGTGACAATCGGGGTGGTCTTTATGGCATCCATGAAGAAGTACTTCGATTACAAGTTTACCCTTTGTTGTGGCATTCCCGAAATTACTCTGGAAGGGACTCTGAATGACTGGCAGAATATTCATGATCGCCTGGAAAAACTGAAGGAGTACAATTTGGAATCATGGTACTCCATGCTGGAGCCCATTGCACAGCAATTCGTGGATGCAAAGAAAGGGAAAGTGGACAAGGACTTTTGGCAACGGATTTGTCACCATGAAGCGGGAGGTTCTGGACCATCGTTCGTTTCCGGATGGATAACCGCTTTTTGTGTGTTTGATAAGGATGGAAACTGGCAAAGTAAGTGTAAAGTATTTATGCTAAATCTTATCATATATAGATGAAAATATAATGTTTTATATACGCATTTGCAGAATCCTGTACAAGCCCGAGATATTTTGAGCAGGAGCTTGAAAAAGAGATCAAACCCTTGGTGGAAAAATGGCTAAGACTGGACACCAATGACATTCCAACGGGAATCGTGGAGGTGGATGTTAAAATCAACGATAATGGAACAGAGTACAAGAGCGTTATGTTTGCCG
Source organism: Alloscopus bannaensis (assembly GCA_027743745.1). Taxonomy (NCBI): domain Eukaryota; kingdom Metazoa; phylum Arthropoda; class Collembola; order Entomobryomorpha; family Entomobryidae; genus Alloscopus; species Alloscopus bannaensis. The sequence continues at coordinate 23,865 of JAHZMW010001925.1, read as the reverse complement.
GACACATGGCATTCGAACTGAAAGATGATGACTGCACATTGCAACCCACTTTGGGGTGGGCGATTGCTCTGAAACCTGACACTGAGGAAGCTGAACAAGTTGAAGAAATCCTAGAGTGAAGAGCCCGTGCGCGGTGGTTTCCGGTTTCAAAATTAATTAAATTACATACAAACTTAGAGTTTTATTCTGCCTCTGGAGAAAAACAGTCTTGAAATGCAATCAATCGGTATTATAATGTAATGTAAAAAAGTGTGCAAGATATGCACAATTGTACTGGTCTTTTAACTAGTGTCTACCAAATGTAATCTTGAGTTCTGTGTAATATAAAATAACTGAGTAAGTGTACCTGAGATTAAATCGCGAAGGATTGAATTAAACTACAATGCATATTGATCAAAACATAGAAGTTCGGATTTTAAACGGTTGGTTTTATTTCTGCAATTTTCATGACATGCACATTGTGGCTTATTCATGTATAGAGCGAAACACGATCGCCTTACAACACTGCTGTAATCGGAGAATTTCTTCTCAAGGAACTTTTTTAAACTCTGACCATATTTTTTCTGGGAGAAACGTTTTCAAAACAGGTAATTTGTTGAACTGTCAACAATCAATTCTGACCTTCGTATTAGTATCAACATACAACCAGAATGATGTCATCGAGGTTGATCGGGATTTTTGGAATCAACTAAATCATCAATTCTGTATTATCAGTATAAAATGCCACTGTCACTTTGATATATCCCTGTGAATTTGAGAACAGTACAATTAGAGCATGCATGCACTATATTGAATTCATGGGCAAATTGTTCCGTGTACAAATCACCAGTCGTTTCATCAAATCTTTTGAAATCCCAATCCCCAGCTTTATTCAAAAGTTCATTTCCCAACACTACACCTTGACCGGACGATGGTTCTCAATGTCAAATGAACAACGGTTTCGAAAACTATACACAGCATAGGTAATTGGTGCGCAATTTTGGTTTTCGCACAAAGATTTATTTCAATTTTCTCACAGACACACGTTGCTTTACAATTCCTAAGTCGTGTCAACTACTCGTAAAGAAGACAACAGTATTAAAGAATCGTGAAACATCTTAAGCATAACATTACCAGGCTTGCTTGGATGCTCTAAAGTACTCCAATCCAGTATTAGTCCGCGTTGACAATCGTGAATTTGGTATGTGCTCAAATTACATAGTAGAACTACAGAGGTGATAACAATCTTATACTAAAGGATTTGAACTTTACCCTTATTTGATGGTTTAATCAAGTCACAATGTTACCAGTTGTGTTTAATACTGCTTAATGTTTCCAATTCATTGGAACTAGTGAAAACTTGTGATCCATAAACGTGTATATCATATTCAATTATATTTTTTGACATGACCATCACCTTCCTATTAACAAGTACTTCTATCTATACCTGAAATCGTCATTTGAGTATTATTCGAAGATATTTGTCGTATTTATATCTCACATCTTGTCTTAGGCAGTAGCCTCCTCCATTTTAATGAATGTGTTCAACCTCTTTTGAATGCACCTTATTATTTCCACTTTTTAGCTGCAATCTATGCAGGAAAATTCTGAAAGTAATAGCAACAACCATCATACCCAGCGACAGACCTGCGTACACATGGAATATATATTTGTCACTCAAGTCGACATCAGTGACCGTGTATATTACGACGTAGGAACCTCCAATCATAATCAGGTTCTCTATATAAAAGGATAGGAACACCGTTGGGAAAAATGATTGGAAATCAAAATTCATGAACAGAGATCTCCAGGAATATGTAAAAGCTGCGTAGACGCCTCGATCCTGTAATCTTTTTCTCAACCGCTCCGAACCAATAGAACCAACAAAAGTACTGTACAGTCCAGCTCTCACTACAAATTGAGTGATGAAAGTCACAATGAGGACTTCTCCGAATGAATATTCATGGAAGTAAAAGCACGCGGTGGCCTTCATAATGGCGTCGGCATACAGTCGAGATTCTACAGGAGAAAAATTAGGCGTGAGTAATTTCGTATATAATCATTCATTTCTATTTTCATATTCACATTTTGCATATAATGAAATGTCACGGAGTCAGTTATATAAAGTAATACCTATAGAACAAATTGTAAAGAAGAACAAAATGATACGCCAAGGAATCCGAATGTGATCAATTTTCCACGCATCCTTCCTTTTTTCTCTGTGGAACATTCGGTAATAAGGCACAAGTGGAGCATACATATTCGACTCCGTTAGCGCAAACATACACAATGCCAAGCACAAATTGGTCCAGTAATCTACAAAATCCACAATGCGCTTCATTTAAACCCTGACGAAATAGGTTGTCGTTAACTTCATAAGAAAATATTTCCGTTTTCCATATATTAGAACGCACCTTCTTCATGAAAAACTTTTGCACGCGACCACGATATGATTCTGAATGTCAATTGAACAAAGGCTTCAGGAGCTGCTCTGAAAAAGCTTTCGTACTGCTTCATTCGGAGGACCAGTGACTCCATCCTTTCGAAACGTTCGGATTCTTGCTCACGAACGCTCAAGACAAACAGCTTCAGCGAACTAAAAGGAACAAATTTTAGTTTATTTTTTATATTTGCTTACCACCCGTAAACTTGGCATTATGTGCAGATGGAAAAAAGGCTTTTTATAGTTTGGAAACCTGATAGAAGGTCCGATGATGGGAAAGAACATGGCATTTTTCCAAAATTGACTTTGACATCCTAAAGACTGCATTTCCAGTCGTTCTTCATCGCTACATTAAAAACATCCATGTATTTATTACTCCAGTTTAATTAATTTTGCAAGCTGAAGATAATACAATGTTTCTACTGAAACTTACTCCGAAAGGAAAGAATAAATTCCAACAAAATTCAACAAGACAGGAGTCAGCATCAGCCATGCAACTATGTCAGAGCTGTGATGGAAATGCAGGTACGACAAGTAAATGATGACAACGACATCCAAGACCGAGATGACGAAGGTCGTGAAGCACCATAGGATGGTTGTCCAATGCACAGCCTTTTTACATGCTTCTTCACTGCACTTCCCAGTGGCTTCTTGTTTCTCATTATTCCCATTCTCGTAATTCACCAGAAACAGGGATTTATCAGCCTCTGATTTCTCTGGCGTCCCTCCACTTCCCGGAGGACTCGCTGCACTCGAAGAGAGAAGTCGAACTCCACCCTGAGAGCCGCTTTCTGTCTGATTAGTATTCCCATTAAGTGTATAAGACTGAGTCATGATTTCTCGATTTGACTCCTTAAAAATCTACCACTTTAAAAACTACTAAAATCGCGTCTATCTACAAGCCTACAATTTTATATGCACTTTTCACATACTTGAACTGGACTGTATTTATAGTCCATCTCCCTGGCCTTACTCCGCGAACGTCACCTTGTGAAGTGAACGAATGTGACGCTTTCAAGAATCTACCTATAAAACGCAAAAATGCAAGAGCTATATTTCTGTAACAGGAGCAAATAAAAAAAATGAAAGTATTGATTTACTCCTTCGCTTTGTCTAGGTCAACAAATGTACTTTGCTCGAATGGCAAAGGCAATAAGCTTTTTGTATAAGTGTTTGTTTTCGGCATTACTGGTTTCGTTCCAGAACCAAAATTACAGGCCGCACGGAGTCGAGTTGGCTACTTTCCACAATCCTCAGTAATGACGCTTACCTCAAATGTTCTTTTATCACGCTTGTTACATACACCGCAGAAGAGTCCCTCTACCCGTTTGAGTGCTGCTCCCTGAATAAGATAAAATGACCATTATTATATGAAGACAAGAAGAAGAATGGCAAGTCGATTTGGTGCTTGAAGGAGGTAGCATAACAAGTAATAAAAAACTTGTCTGAAAACCATTTGTTGTTCAATCGTATTTCAATACTAGCAAAAAAAGGGTTTTAGATCCCTATACGAAAATTCTGAAGCCTTTTTGAGTATAGGTTCCTTTTGCAAAAAAGTCATATGAAAGACATTTAATATATCGAATATGAATATGAATGAGCTTAACTGAAGTTGAAGGTGAGCTGCGAGGTGGTAGTATTTTTGCATGTGGGTTGTTGGTTTCGTGATTTCAAGGTAATTTTTCTCTGCCAACCAAAACCATACTAATGTCGAGAATTGTAGAAAAAAAATGCATGACAGCATGGCTCACGACATGTATTAAAATGTGACTAAAAGCAGTCGCGATTTGGAGTAGAGAAAAAGTCGAGAACTCACCAGCCTTTATTTTTACAAGCTGAAAGCAAAAACATGGAGCCAAAGTGGTCTCTCCTCTGGCTACACTCCTTTGTAAACGTTGTGGAGCACAAAAGGTGTGATGTTTTTGTAGCATGACTGGACTCGAAGCTCATTACATTATGTCAGCAGGGTCTCACCAGGGCTGAATGGAGAACTAAAATCCATTATTACGCTTCCATTGTACTTGATCATTGGATTTACACGGTGTAGGTATAGTAGAGCTGGAATTACTCATTAGTGCGCCCAGGATTCACGGCACAGTAAACGAATTATACACACGCGACTCGCGAGGTGCCATACTGTGGAGCTCTAACAATACTTATTATCAGAATGTTTTTATCACAGCTTAAATACTTAATCATATGACTTTTACCTTTATGTTCAGGTGTGACACATTCACATAATATACTTGCAGGAACACGTGGTGCTCAACATTTACTTAAGCTAAGTAATTTGCATATTAGCACAAATCTCATTTGAGATTTCAATTATTACTAGGCTTGTCCTGTTTGCTGAGTCCCATATGGCCTACTGGGATACAGCTTTTAGTATTTACAATGGAAAGGATCATTGAGGATGATTATTTGAGTCCCTGGAGTAAAGTTCATGTCATGATAACTTCAGATTGATGAAATTAATAAGAGTTTGTCTATGTTGCATAAATTATGAGCAAATATTGACGCATCTAACAAGAAAGTAGCATTAACAAACCAACAAATGTCAATGTAAGCGAAATCTAAAACAATTCTTTGTAACAGTCTATACAATCGATAAAAAGACAGCATCTATAAAGTAGCGAACTAAAGGTGTGTTCTCAAATAAGTATGCCGGGCCCGGATGTAGTTATTATTTAGTAGTATGTTCAGGAACCTTTGGAATTTCCTAAGGCTTATTTGACTCATTTTCATAGATGACTTTGCTCCTGAGGAACTCCCACTACCTCTGATGAAGTCTTCGTTCCAATTTATATACTGCTCGGAAAACCTGCAGCGCTCATATTCTCAACTTTCTAATGCTCCAAATATCCACATAAGTTCAAATACACTCTTATTGCACACCACCCAGTCGCCTATTACCTATATGAGTTGTTCTGTATTAATCAGTATTACGTTATGAATGAATATGCTTCTTTTCCGTAGCGGAGACCCTGCATGTATTTATGTATGACTAATTGTAAGTTCACGAGAGATCTATACATACCGTTTGCTTCGTAACAAATTCTTCCTAAAGGACCACCAACTTGAAGCGTGTCGTGCAATGCAACATGGGTTTTCCTTTTGTGCGATGACGTGAGACACATTACCACATCATTTTTTGGGCGATACAAAAGTGACATTACTTCTAGTGTCATTCACACTCATTGTTATTCAAACAATATTGAGTGTGTTTCCGTTTAACCAATTGCACCACCTTTTGGTTCGTGTGTATTCTTGGCTAACCAAGAAGACTAGTGTGAGTATTGTGGCTAATGGTAATGTAATGATGATGCACCCTAGGTGAAGTGTTAATCCTTTATATATAAACTCATTATTCACTACATTGTACAAATGAATAGACTTAAGTGCATAAGAGCATTTTACTTTCAGAGCCAGGTTCACTTTTTAGGGGCATGATTGGCAGACTTGAAAATATTCCAATTTGGGATTTTGCAAAGTGAGTTGCAATTTTTGCTTGTGAGAAAACAAGATTAATAAGCATCTTTCAAATTGTATTGTTTGTTTTGGCTTGTCATTCCGTGTACATCCTGCATGTCAGTTGGAGGTTGCAAACTTCAAATAGATTTCTGGTTCAACCGCATCCCACACGCCTTTCAGCCTCATCACTTCAATTCATCCCACATCAGATTTACAAAACAATGCTGCCGTTGTGTTTTACTCAATTTTGAGCCATTTCCTTTGAACCGAAGAACGAAAGCTTTTGTGCATCAAAGTGAACAAGTTACGGCAATTTCCTTGAAGAAATAGTCATGTCTCACTTCATCCTCACAAGGATTGCCCTTGTTCTCCAATTGTTCATTGTGATAGCTCTGTTGGAGCAAATTTTAGCTGCAACAAACCGCACGGAGCCACAAGGAAAGATTTTGAATCTTCTGGAGGATGCGGACGAAGGGTTGGAAGGGAGAGGTGGAAATAAATCTCAGAAGATTTTGACAAGACCACAAACAACGACCACTACACAAAATCCGTACTATGGATATCCTTATCCGCAAAGTCCAGGTGGAGGGAGCGGTGGCTTTTACGGAGATTCCTCACCTCAAGGAAGTGGTCAATACCCGAATATTCAACAGCCACCACCACCAAATACGCAACACGGGCAGCAACAGGCTTCACCGCCTTCGGACATTCCTGCGATTTATGTACAGCTCATAGGAGCCATTGAGAAGCTGGTTGGGCGAATGGACAAAATAGACACGAGAGTGCGGACGGTAGAGAATATTGTGTATCATTTAACCAACAAGAAGCAGGAACTTCCGGAACAAGGTCAGAATCCGATAGTGTTGAAATATATAAAACTGGAATGAGTAGTCGTATGCAAATGCAGTTCATGAAACTTTTCTTTGCTGGACAGGCTCCTGTCCGAATAATTTCAAGAAAGTTGAAGGGATCAGAAGTAAATGCTTCCAGGTCAGCTCGTTCGCAGAAAAACCCATGATTTACGACTGGAAAAGTGCTGAGAACGAGTGCACCAAAGCTGGAGGACGTCTTGTGGAGATGTTGAATTACGACGATTTTGCTCGAGTTTCACAATTTTTGATCAAGTACAATACAGCTAGGTAAATTTAGCATCGTGACGTTTGTCGTAAGGGTGATTTCGATGAAGTGTTACATTTTTGCTTTCTCCAGCAGTAATTCACCTACATCCGACTTCTGGGTGGGTGGGATAAATCCCGGCCTAATCTGGATCTGGGCAGAGTCCGGTCAACCGGTGGACATGAACAAGCGGTTTTGGAATGATAACGATAACGGAAGTACAGCGCCAGGCTGTCTAAAACTTTCCTTCTCTCACCGACTCAACACATATTTCTTCAAACATTCGCCCTGCGGCCATTCCCAGAATTACATTTGTGAAATTTTGGACAACACGGTTTCCCGTGCATTGGCCCATTTTGAGGAAAAATTGTGGATGGAAAATGGAATGATGGATGAGGAGTAAGAGGAGTGTTTTTGCGACCAGGAATTGTAACATTGCACATGACGTACCTACAGGTGTGCTTGTGATATGACACACCAGCTGAATGGCATCGACACAAAAAACCGACAGCACCCCTATAATCGTAAGCTTATCTTGTATCTTTGAAAAACAAAAGGAAACTTTTTTATGTAAAAACTAGAGAAAATATAATATTACGAAGGAAAGTGGATACTTATGCTACTGTAAACTCGTAAAGTGTGAGTTTTGTATTTTTTCATGCAAAATGTATGCAAATTCTGAAAACCTGCAATATAATAACCCAGTAGTAAACTTTGACGCTAATACAAGTGTAAAGATAAGAATTCTTGAAAACCACTTTTGCCAAAGACGAAGGGAAACATGCCCTTGATCTTTGTTGAAAACACTCATAAAGATATCCCGATTACTTTACTCTCATGTTCGAAGTCACAGCTTGACTTGAGAAATGCGTATGAGCTGTCTACTGTCGACGAAAATCATAAAGTCCGGCTTATCAACGGAAGAAATCGTCCATTTGCCAACTTTACACGCACACACAGCGTAAACTTCAATTTCACATGCTATCAGACTCCACGATATTATACAAGCATTGGAGCAGGTTGCTAACAATTTATTACAATTCTCGAACTTCATGCATCAAAAAGGCTACATGCTCTAAAGAAAGCAAATAGAACGCCAGTCCCCTAAGTAATTTCCATCGGGAAAAAATGAGTCAAGAAAATACACTTTGCCCGTTGTAAACCCGTTGTTTAACTTGAATAAGGTTGGCAGATGACTTAGATCGTATCATGTATAAGTCTAACTTACTATATTATGCTTACATTCATTCCAAGTATCGGGTTGGAAAAGCGTTTTGCCAGGAAACCCCACTCCTTAATTATTTGAACGTCTGGTTTACTATGACTTCTACGCATTTAGCTCGAATGGAAATAAGAAAACAAAGAGGCAGCAATAAAGTTGATTTGGTGTTGTAAATGAAGTTTCCTCGTATGAGAAAGCGAGTAAAACACTCGAGTTTCCGTGTCCTCGTTGTAGAGCAGCAAGCGCTGCGCAAAAATGTTTTATTTTGGGCAAAAGGCAGAGGCTGACAATTTCGTTTTAACCTACTTAATATGTATTCAATTATCTAATAATTGGAGTAGGTTTCCGCTCCAAAATTTTCTGCTTTTAACTCAGCATGAAGTATTTCTAATGGAGCTTTGAAATCTAATGAAAGTTCTTACTATATGTAATGCATATTATTATTGTTGTTGGTAAACAGGTTGCTTCTACAAACGTTGGTGAAGCCAGTTTGAAGTAACGTAACGATTGACAAGCAATAAATAATTCTGAAAGCGTTCTTCTACGTTGTGTAATATTTTATCTATCGGAAGCAGATGGATGTTCTCATGTTGCATATTTCGAAATTTTTGTCAACCCTCGCGTTTTAGTACATGGTAGAAAGAACAACAAGGAAATAAAAATCTGTCAGCCGATAAACTACATGTGTTTATCATCGCAAGTTGGCCAACCGTCAAAGCAAACATCCAGTAATGGAATGTCGCATGATAACAAGTCAATGTATATTATAGCGTAGAGAGTATACTAATAGTTAATAGTTCACATACTACTAGCGGAAGAGAAAGGACTTTGTAGGTTTAAAAGATGCAAACACCGTACTCAATCGCGAATATTACGTATAATTATATAATTTCATACAGTAGAGGACTTGCGAGTAATCCATTTTTCAAAATTAGTTTCGAGTTGAAGCGGAGAGAGAATTTATGTAGCAACTACTTTATAATAGCACGTCAACACGCGAACACTGCAAATTTGCATATTTGCAATAACGTTCCGCCTCCTTCCTCGCTCCAGAGATTGATTCCTTACATCATCCTTTTAAAATGCAAGTCGAGAAGTTGAGTATTGAAATGGCGGGCGCATTCACCGTGGTAAAAACGGCACCGCCCAAACTTTCTCTTTTGAACGAGTCTCTAGTTAGTTCCATTGTGGTCAGGTACATTCAACTCAAACTTGCACCCATAGTTGTACGTAGCATACTTGGGAGTGAATTTGTATTCCAAATCACCCGGAGTTGGAGATTCTGCTCGAGACTGTGGCTGTTGTGGAGTCGACGAAGGGTCATCCTTCTTGCCATCTTCATTACTATTCTCATTCTTCCCGAAAATCATGGCTTCTTGGTATACAGGAGGAGCTACAAATGAGGAGCATCACATAATTGGCCATCACGCTAAAAATATACGAAGTATACATGTCATCCCTCATAAAATTACTTTCGTCTCCACTTACGCATATTAGGATACTGAGAAAGCACAGACGGTGGCAACGGCAAAGAATTCTCTGCCTCAGACGTTGGCAAAGGTGGAAGTGAAGCGACAGAGGCAGTTAGCGGGATCGTGCCTATTACGACGGGTATCTTCTTTTTGAGATCAATACTACTCGGGATATCAAGTTTGAGCTGAAACAAGCATTAATTGTATAGACCTCTTGTGAAAATCATGATGACATTCACCATTTGTCTTGATCATCGAATCTTGTCACAATACATATAGCACGCGTTTCCCTTGTTTTACCTTCAGCATGTAAGTTACTCCGATGATTTTACAGCCACCGAGATCGGACGGTGGGACTGGGGGAATTTGAATATTCTCTTGCCACGTTTCACTTAAGAATGGCTGAACTTCCGGTCCTTTGACTTTCGCCATTTCTTCTGATATCCGCCTCGTCCGACCCTGAGCCCGGTATGAGATCTCCTGAATCAGGGAAATGACAGGAAAGTGGTCATAATTTATCATGCCTCACAAATGTCATTCCGTCGCATCCTTTCCGATCTCGTAAATCAAATTAAGAGATTCTCTCCGTGGTCAGTAAGAAATGTTTATATATCCTTTTTTATACCCGAATCAAGTACGCCACAATGGCGGACACAGGTCTCGAGCTGGTATTTGAGGAGGACACCGTAAACTTGATGAATTCACCAGAGACATAACCTGTCCGGGGCACTTCCACCTTCATCAAGATGGGCCCTTGTTTGCAACACAAGCAGCATATTGATTTCTCCTTGGTCGCCTCCCTCGGCTCAGAGTACGATGGCTCTTGATTCAGGTCAACAAGTGCGTTCACAGTGAACATCGTCTTGGTGCAGTAGTCGAACTTCCAGGATCTCTTCACAACCGCCTCGATGCAGTAGCGAACGTTACCAAACTCGCTTTCAAAGGAGGATGGGAGATCCGCAGGGAGCTCGAATGTGAAGGGGTACTCATGACTTCCTTCGGGAATGGTTATGTCTGAGTTTCGCTCTACATCAATGGCCAGGGTAATCATTGTGATGACTGACATGAAACTTTTTAATCTTTTTATGATCCATAAAAAGTTTGGAGATACGACATGTTTCATGATGTACACTTACCATCACCAACAAGAACAATTTTTGAGTGAAAGTACGACTCCTTCGCTCGAGTCACTTTGGAGCCACTCTGACCCTGAGACTCTTTCCATGCTACTTCAGCCTCTCCGCTGAATTTTAACTTTAGACCTTTGAAAAGTTTAATGTTTTCAATTTATTTTTCGGATTACAAAATCAGGTAAGATTTCAGATTAAAAGGGAGCTCACCTTGTGTGTTTTTTTCTTGGTCTAAACTCAACACAACTTTCCCAGTGATTACCTGCCCTGGAAAGTAGCACGCTAGTGGGTTATCAAGCACGATTGAAAATTTCGTAGGGGCCATTTTGTTTTTGTTTGAACTCTGATGGTCATGGCAGGCACACACGAAATGTTCACACAAGAATGTTGCAAGTGAAGCAGTTTTTGGAGGAAATGATCCGGTCAGATATAAGATGTTTTAGTTGAAAATGTGAAATGGGGGAAAGTCAGATTTTCAGCATTTTTTTGTAGCTCGCCACACAATCTTAAGTGGATTACACGGCTTGTGCGTGTGAAGAACAGAGACGCTTTCACTTGATGCGCAAACCACGAAGGAATGTGGCACACTGACTGTTTCTTTCCGAAAATACTCCAGCTTACTTGAATCACATTATTTTTGGGAATCGGCGAGAGACCGACCACCAGAGCAGATTACAAGTTCGGGCATTAAGTCAAATGGAATGAGTGCTATGAGGTATGAACATGTTTCTCACACGTTGCTCACTCCTGCCTTAGTTTTTGAACACATTTTATGACATTATTCCCACGTATATTGTTTCCTGCAGGCTTCGAAATGGGGTTTATGAATGGAACTTATTTCTCACAGAGCGAAAGTGTAAAATGCATCTGAAAAAGTGTGCTCCTTGCAGCTCATGCATATCCATATTATGCAAAGACTGAAATGAGATTTTTTCCTGCAAGACACAAAGTCATTACGCAATTTAATTAAACAACCTCTCCCTTTAGTGTTTGTTTTCCTCCACATTATTCGAGTATAAGGCCACCCAACAATGGTTCAGGGTGGTCCTCAGAAACTGCTCATTCCATAAACATTTCTCGTTGAAATCTATATCTATTTGTAGTTGAACCCTTGTACAAGAAGTGGGATATAGTACAAAAATGAAAATGAAATTCTCAGCGTGAGCATTGCAATTTTCCTCCCCAGTTTGGAAACGTTCGTAGATCCCCTTATCATCTTTGCTCTCGTCGTGTTTGTATCTGAAGCACACCTCATTTAGCTTTTAGAGTTCCTCGTTTTTCAGCAGGTCCTGGAATAAATGGTCATGGGGAAAATTTATGAGACATTTTCACTTTTTTTTTGGTGTGGCAAACAGGAGGTAGTTTCTCTTCTGAGAAAATGAAGAAATTGGAGGAAAAGTCGCGCTTCCTCTTACCAACACAAATCCCAAGGCGAGGATAAGGGTTTTATCGCGAAGCTGCAAGTGCTCCGATGTATGAAATTTGAGAGAAATTCCTATCTCCTCTTGAACTATAGTTGAAACAGGTCTTCCATCGTTGGAAACAACCTACACAATTTTTTACACCAAGCTTAAAAGGACTCTTTTAAGACTCGCCGATTTGTTGAGGAAATACATTGAAATGAGCTCATTGTAAGATTTGCATACAAAAAGTCCTCTTTTAACCTCGTATTTTGTCTTAAACTCGTAACTTTTAAGTCCAGAAGACATCGGAGGACCAATACTAAATAAGTGCATATCGTCCCAGTTTAAAATTTCAAACCTGGGAGACTCCATAAAGCTCCATATTCGTAAAATCGATCCGATTCCTATTCCCATTGAGGATAGCACGGAAAACCTCTGTATAAAAACAGAAATAGATTGAGCTCCACTCTGGTACGTACTAAAACACATTTGTCAGTTTATATGTGAAGGGACAATAACCATTTGCGTGCTGAGGTATCCAGAGCTCTCCTCAAACTCAATTTTGAACATGGACTGGTCCTGTAGATCGTGAACGAAGAGATCCTCCTCGTAATCACTTGAGCAGCAACCGATCTCTTGCTGAGCGGTGAAAAGAAGTTGATCATCATCGCCCCTTCCACTTCTGCTGTCATCATTTACGTGATAGCGTCTCGAGAAGTTGCAGCATAAATCTGTCATAAAATTAGTATTACCACCTATGTCCACACACTCCTTCCAGATATAGAACATAAAAATGGAGCAGCAATTTTGTCCGATATATTTATGGTAAACATCAACAATGTTTGACTCACGTTTTTCACGCCTTCTGATCCACAGTGCGGTAACTGAAGCTATTGGAGTGAGTTCGGATAAGCTGCTCACGCTACTCACAGACGACGATGATGTTGTCGATGTGGATGGCCTTAAATCTCTTAGAAGAGCTAACAAAAATGCGGGGTGAGACTCGTGAAAGATTATATGAGGGGAATTTTGCAAAGTGAAAAAATATGAAGTGTTTGTTACAATACCGGTTGACTCGGAAAGTGAGTCGATTTTCCGGGGCTGCTTCTCAATTACAGGTGCTGATTTTGGCATTTTACAATCAATAGTATTTAGGTTTTTTGTTTAGAACTAATTTTGAAATCTACAGTCAATGTAAATGTCAACTTTTTCAGTTCCCTATTGTAAGTCTCCAGAGATAAAAAACTAACAACTTGACTTTTTCACTTGAAAGGATGTGCTTTCCTGTGAGCATTACAAATTGTACTACAAAGCTTTGTAGATTACGACTGTACATAATGTGCGTGTGATACAATACAATAACTACACACAAATTTTTTAATCATTTCAACAACTCTCGCTCATCTCATCTCATGTGAAAACTTACTCAGACTCACATGATTGTAGATTGCAGCAGTTCATATACACAAGTATTGCGCTCCAGTTTTTATATTCTGCTTTCATATCGAGGAGGATGTGATGTGGTTGTATCGTGTGCGTTCTGCATGGAGTAATAATTGTTTCAACTGTGAGAGTTGTGAAGCCACACACGTTTGGAAGCGGAAAAAATTGTGTCACAGTCATTGTAGGCTGACATCAGTTGTCAATCTCACTACTTCTTTCTATATGTACATATATGTGGTATGGAGCATGTGCATTTTATGATTATTCAGCAGAAATACATCCACATATAATAATATGTTGAAATGGTTTGCTGTGTCAAACCAATTTCTACAGGAAGCACGAAAGTGTGTTTGCATCCAAGAATAATTAGGGCTGCTCCTCCTCATTTCTAAAACAACATTTTGCATTGTACAGTAGTTAGAATCTGAAACAGATGAATTACATGTGCCACATTACACGTAGTATTGTGGAAGAGTATTATTTTCTGAGCAGCATTACATTCGTTTTTTAACCAGAGGTTAACACTCAAGCTATCAAGCAACTCACTAAAACTACTACTCTTTCACTATCAACATAATATTCATAGGTTCAGACGCTGTATTACCTAGGTATACCGTTGGGTTGTCTTTTCCTGGCAATCACTTTACTAGCAAGAAAAAGGTGCATCATTATTACCATTACCAAGTAAAACGCTCAAAACAAAGTGCTCATACACATTACATACCAGTAAATGCAAAGCAATATTATAATAGTTCACATTTCAGAGTGGCATTTTGCTACTTCTTTCCTATACGGATGCTGCGGTGTTATGCTACAAGCGAAGTGGATTGACGCAATCAAATATGTTAAGAAAGCGAACTTTATACCCTAAAAATCCATTAAATTTTAATCTCACACCCAAAATTTGTCTTTCCTTTAAGACAGCCGACCAGCAATGCATTCACTGAGATATTGAAACTACTGGACAACTGGATTTGTACTTAAACCCTTTACTTTGCAGAAAATAGTATTTCTGCGTGTATTCCACGTGTAATTATAGCCAAAGCTAAAAATATTGAATATTTAATTTTTTCTTCCATCTTTCATGTTTAACTTCGGTTATGCATCAATCCTTACGAAGACTTGCATAATATGTAGATGCTTTATAGCCACACTTTTCAGTTTTTTGAGAGACCATTCACATGCTCGCAGTGCAGACTTCGTTAAAAGAAAAAGGTAGCTAAATTTGATAATGAATATAGCATAAACATATGCGTGCTTTCAGTGGCACATTGAATACTGATATCAGTGACATCCAGTCAACAAAGTATCAAGTATATCTTCAGTAGACATGAAGGCAACATTAGTAACATGACAAGCAGTGAATATCGTCAACAACGTTGTTTTATCTTGGCTTCTGGTAAACTGCTAAACACATACGAATATTTATATGTACCTATGTAGATTATGGGTATAAGCGGATATTGTCATGTAAAATTGTGTTGTATGTAGATTGTAATATTTGCATGAAAACGCCCGTTTTTCTAGAACATTACGTTCTCATTTCAGGCCCACCTCTGTAATACCTTTTTTGCTTAAATTACCTGATGAAGGAAGCAACAGAGTTGGAGCAAAAGACTTCAAGTTTTATTACAAGAGTAAACTGAAAATCAGTGTAAACGATGTTTTGCTGAACAAACGGACTACTTCACATATTCAACAACGATGGGGACTAATAATTAAATTTTCTCTTAAACTTGTTGCTTTACCTCAACCATTGTTTTTCTCGACACAACCTTTGGAAATGGGAAGCGCACACGAAACGGGTAGCATCTTTGAAGAACATGTCTTTAACTTCGCTCCCTCACCTTGTCGGAGCATATTGAACTAAAATAGGAGGACAAAGTGAGTATTCAAAGCCTCGGAAGTTTCATAATCTAATAACCCTTCCCATCAACAGTTGTTCCCCCTGTTTCACTTATGAAGTCAATCATGGGCATAATAACATGGAATCTGGCGTACATGCACAGTATATGAACAAAACAGTAAACAGTCTTTTAGCTGTTTACAACGTAATAAACATGTATAACCTACGTAAGTTTTAGCACAATAATTTGATCACCTATAACTTAAAAGAGTCTCCAATGTTCATGTAAATCGATGAGGTGATGGGCTTGCAAAAACTCCCCTTTTCCCAGTGCTTTCAAAAATGTTTGTTCTTATGTCCATGTCCTGTTTTTACATTATTCTCCCCTTCCCGTTTACAACAGAGTGTTTCACCTAAATTCGTTTAGTTTGATGAAAGAAAGACAGTATAGAGACTTTCACATGTTATTCCCTGAAAAATCGTGGAAAAAGGACCATGAAAAAAAAGTAAAGAATCACTCTTGTGTTGAACATGAAGCGAACTATTCAAGTACCAAAATATGTATATATAATTATAGTTAAATTGATATAGGCACATACATAAACACGCGCTTTGTGCATGATATTTATTGAAAGGTTATGAACCTGTGTTTCAAGTGAAACAAACTTAGGCACTCAATTTCATAGCTGTGTTTTTTCAAACCTTTCCATCCTTCACTCCATTTCCCTGCTTCGCTACTTCCGTTCCCTTCTTGAAGACGTTATCAAATTAATAGCCTTCAAAGAAGACCAACACGATTTTATCAAACCACACTTGACTCCGTCTTTAGCGACAACAACATCCTATATCTATCATCGTGCTTGGTATCTCTCGCTTGGCATTTTCTGATTTTAAAATGATTATATTAAGTGAAGGAAAATTGAAAGAAGTCTAACCGTGAAAAGTCTGGATCCATAAGAGGTTTTCCAAGATTTTCCTCCTTGACAAAGTTCCTACCGCATAAGAGGAAGCAGGGTTCTCTTATTTTCATACTTTCACAACTTTCTCTTATATGATTATATCCGTCTCTGGTTTTTTGTCGGTGGGGTATAAATTCTAAATTCGAGTTGTCAGTTGTCATCAGTCATACGGCCGGAACAGTGGGGAATTTAGCTTAACACTCACATCTCAAGGGAAGCTATTAAAGGAAAGGATCCTACCTTGACGGAAGAAACGGGGCGAGTTGCCGCTGGTCTCTCTATTGCACATACGGTATCCACAATCTGTTGCTTATTTGTCACTATAGCCTTGTAGATGGCATACTAAAATACGATTGTTGATTCTGTATGTGTACAAGAGGGTCGCGCACGAACACCAGTTGATGCCCCTTCTCATCCTCTGGTATAATCACACCAGTTTCTGTGCCCGGAGAAAGCTACCAAGCTCTCACACCAATGACCACCATGAACTTTCTCCAGCTGCGGAAACAATCGCACAAGGGAGGGCGAGTGAATCCTTTGCTGCTTTCCACAGTACGTTAAAAGCTCATTGTCAAAACCGAGTAAAACTTAAAATAGGTAACACAAAAAATGTTTTCTTGATTTTAGATTGTAAAGCGATCTTTCAGCTACTTAAGCTGCCCTGACCTGGTGGCTTGCCGAGTCGTGAACAAATTATGGAACGAAGAGGCCACAAAACTGCTTCAAGGCTCAGTCATATCAACACTCCAGGATTGGCATTCCATCGAGCAGTACAACCGGGTAGTCACCGCTCACTTGAAAAGCACCGCGGCCAACTTATTTACGGATGCGAGGCTAGATCAGAACGTCAACTTGGCTGATCTCAACACTCAGAACGCTTTGGGAAAGTTTGCAGCGATAATAAAGTATTTAGAGGTTGACACCAATGTAGGGGCACCAGAGTGGAGGATTCTGCTATTCGATCAGTTTATCAATCTTAAGGAGCTCCATATTCACGGTGCAGTACCCTTTCAACCACTCATTGCAGTCCCAGAGTTGTCCGGAGACAACAGCAAGCAAAGTCCGGTTCCTTCTACGTCCTCCGGCGCGGGGAGCATTAGCCGAAGCGGTTCCCGCAAACAGAAACAATTACTTCAGTTGATAATCATGAGTTTCAGGCTAACTAATCGAAAGACAGAGGACATTTTTGTTCGTCGTTTTTTTAGAGACTTGTTTTCTCTCACGCCAAACCTTCGCTCGCTAACGTACACAAAGGATGACCCGTTTGGAAACGACTTCCAAAAGACAATGTTTGCCTGCTTGATGCACAGTATTGTACCTCGTGAGGGAAAAGGGCAGCTGGAAACTTTCAAGTGTCCATCCCTTCAATGTGGGACGAAAGAGCTGAAAGACATTTCAATTCGATCATTTCCACTGAAAGAGTTGCACATACAAATTGGCACCGACGTGTCTGCCCCGTATTTAGAGTCGTTTTTACAGGGGCTGGACGAGACACTGGAGAAAGTGAGGTTTGGCTTTTCTCCAGGCGCACCACTCAACATTATTGTGACAACGCCGGCCACGCGGTTTGTAAATTTGAAGGAGATCACCCTTTGCGAGTACCGGAGGTCCATTGGCTTTGTCGGGAATTTGCCGAATTTGAGGAAGCTCACTCTTCGCAGGGTCAATATTAAAAGGGCACTATTAAGCATTGGATGGTCGTTTGAGAACAAGACTCAAACGGAATTGTCGAAGACACTCCGCGAACTCTACGTGTTTAACGAGTATATTCCCAGAGATCAAGGAAATTGTACTAGAGAACTTGTTCTCAAATTGGCGTACTGTTTTCCCAATCTAAAAGTCATTCGACTTGAAGGTCTCGACGACAGTTCGCTCCGTCATCTTTTTAAAAGTTTTCAAAATTTAGAGGAACTCTACGCACCGAGGGGAGCCTACACGGATGAAGCATTTCGGAGCTTTACGGAGAAGGCCAACCTTTGCAGCTCTAAATCGCATGGACGCCTACTCCATGCGGCATTTGATGCTTCTCACTTAACAAGTACATACTATGTTATCTATGATATTAAATTGAATCATTTACATTATAATAATGCGTTCTACAAATGTTTTGATCATTTTTAAGGTCTCAGAACGTTGGAATTGGAATCAATTGCCCTGTCAGACAAATTTATAACACAGGGGATCATTTACTGGCAATCATTGAGAAGTTTGACGCTTAAATATTGCACAGTAATCTACAATCAGATTTTCGTGTTTCGTATT
The DNA here is from genome assembly GCA_027743745.1 of Alloscopus bannaensis. NCBI lineage: Eukaryota > Metazoa > Arthropoda > Collembola > Entomobryomorpha > Entomobryidae > Alloscopus > Alloscopus bannaensis. Next base: position 5,119 of record JAHZMW010001925.1, on the reverse strand, counting down.
GAGTTACACGTTGTTTTGCCGCCATTCCTTACTTAAGTTAAGAGATTAATAGTAAGTCATATTTTGCTGATTACAGATAAGCTTTCCAGTATTGTCCAGATTGCTGATGGAGCTGGATCTTCACCATCTCTGCTTACAATTTGCTACCATTCTCACAGACAAAGTTCTCAAGGTTGCGGACGATCCTGTGGAAATGCTACATGAAGAGGATGTGCTGGATTTGTCCTACAGTATGATTCAAAAGTGGCGTTTTTGCTCGTTCAAAATGCTCTTTGTTCGAGTGCCGTGAAGATTTACTCAACAATTCGTTCTTAATTAGTTAATGATGTATGTCAATATAATTTTGACACTAAATAAATACTAATCCAAGGATAAAAAACATGGTAAAATATTATATGTTGTTAATTGTAGAATATCATCAGTAACAGTAATCAGATCAAAATTGCAAATGAATAACATTACATAAATAATTAATTGAAGCGTTGACAGCAAAAACATAGTATAGGGGTTATAATACTACTTGTTGATCCAACTTGTTCCACTACTACCGGGTCGGCTTAGATAGACGAAGTTGCAAGATGAAAACTTCCGTTTAAGTTGACGCTGGGCTGCATGACTATTTTACAGTTTAAGCACAAATAGATAAGCGTTAATTAAAGTAAATTCGACTCCTTGTTGTTTGGAAATAATAAAAACATAAACATCCACCAGCAGAGTTTGTAACACAGTAATTGGACAACAAACCTCATCTTGTATTTGGATGTATCTCTGCATTTCGTTTTTATCTATGAATAATGGCAGTAACGAATTCATTGCCACTCACTCCCAGCGTACCGACACAACAGCTTGTCATGAACTCATTTCAAGAGACAACCTTTCATTATTGTCATCCACGTTCGGTCATACGGCACTACAGCAGCCAATTTTAATCACAATGTCGTATTCACTTCTGTAATATCTGATTACTTTCATCAATGTGATGGATTAAAAGGGCTGATTTAATCTATTCACGTGAATGTCTGTCTTACAGATACATAAACATGCAAACCCAATTGGTTGATGAAACTGCGGTACTCCACATTCAGGTTTGCGTGTCTCCAGCGTATGCGTAACAATTTTACACTGTGTCTGGGCTTCAATCAAGGTCATTTACTGGTTCAATAGTTGAGGCAAAGCTGGTTTTCCTCAACTTTTAGCATTGTGCATTTATTTTCTAGCTAGCAGAATGGTAATCCAATTTAGATTATTAGTACTGCGTCCATGGCTTGGGCAAATCAGTCGAGCTTGCGATTTGGTGGCAACTGGTCGCTGGACACATTTGAGGGCAGATAGTTTTCACATAAGTAAACAATTTGTGTTGTCATCATATTCTACGTTTGCAACAATGGCTGATGACAAGTTTACAGTGGAATCCCCTGAGTCAGCGTTACCACCTCCTCCAGAGAGATATAACACCTTGCCCGAGTATCTCCTTCTTAAAGCTAAAGAAAACGCGGATAAAGGAAAATCTCATTACATTGTACGCCTATTATATCCGTTGCACTCTATTCTGTGGTTCATATTCGCCTTCTTCAATGGTTTCCTTGATTTCGGTTTACAGATTGACGCCATCACATTTGAAAAAAGGAAGTTCAGTAATTACGATACGGAGACCCGAAGAGTAGCCAGCTTTCTCCATAAGGCGGGCATGCGGAAAGGGGATGTTGTGATTTACATGCCTGCGCAACTCGCCAAGCTTCACGTTTTCTTGTCCGGTGTGTGGCGGGCTAATGGTGTTTGCCGTGCCTCGTATCCGGATGACGACCCTGGTAATCCACATAACACTGACGTTTCTGTAGAATAAACATCTTCGAACTGATTGATGAGTTGGAGCGGAACCTTATTTTGACCAATGCAGAAACCTTGGAATTTCGGGTAAAGGAATCCAACTGCAAACACATACTTGTGGACGCTGACAGAATTAACACTTGCATAGAGGCTGCTAAGCGAGTGAGTTGGCCGATTGAAATAATTACCTCAGACGAGAAAGTCGAAGGATACAAAAATCTCGGCGAAATTTTGGAAACTGACGATGGAGAAAGTAAGTGCACTAGCATATTAATAAGACCAATGCACTGCGCAGTGAAAGTGCAATATATGCTCAGAACAAAAAATCATTCCCTGATATTACTACTTTTAAAGGGTGTCCTGCGTTGGAGATAACGGGGGATGACCATGCGCTCATGTTATGCACCTCTGGCACAACTGGTCCACCAAAAGCCGCAGTGTTAAATCATGGAACTCTTGTTCATCATCTTCACAATCTTTCCTACTACCCTTTCACTGAGAGCAAGCCCAACTTGATGTTCTCCACTGCAACGCACTACAGCGGCACTGTTTTCAACTTGTCCTTCATTGCGACAGGAAAAACAGCGATTGTCTCCCCAAAAATCACAAAGGAGTTGCTATTCAAAACGGTGGAAGACATGAAGGTGATATGACATCTCATTAAAAATGTATCTTTCATCAACGCTGACTTGTTTCTCAATATATAGCCAGGCCTTGCCTTCGCCTTTCCGACATATTTACTGACACTTGTCTCCCCGGAAGCTGAAGGACATGACTTTAGTAGTCTTGAGGTACTTTTGACGGGAGGAGGAATGGTGACACCGGCCATTCGGGATGCTCTCCTCAAGCTGCCAAATGTCTATGATATCGTCAATGTAAGTTTAAGCTGCTCAGTTCAAATTCCACATTTCAGCAAATCATATCAATCATGCAACCCTAAAACTGTTTAGGCTTATGGTCTCTCTGAAGCTGGTATTGCTGTATCAAATACAATAATGAAACTCGACCCAGAAACTCCAACTCGTAGAGGTGATATATGCTTGACAAGCATGCTTATTACAGTGTAATTCACTCTTGTATGTTAAAGCAAGAGTGTTTATGTTAAATTCGTAGAAACGCCGGACTTTTCGGCGGGGAAGCCATTCCCTGATACACGAATCCAGATTCGCGACATTGATAATTTGGAACTTCTTGGGCCAAATGAGAAAGGAGAAATTTGCATAGAGAGCAAACAAATATTTCATTCTTACTACAAAAATCCAGAGGTGGTCCACACAAAATTACTAAATGTTATAAATTAGAATATTTTACGAGTTTCGCCGGTTATACATAATGACAAAATGTTCCTTACAGGCCACCAAAAAGGCATTCATCGGAAGCTTTCTGAGATCTGGAGACATTGGCTACTATGATGAGCAAGGCTACATTTACGTCGTGGATAGGCTAAAAGAAATTTTCAAATATTACAACAATCACGTAAATTCCTAATCGCGTTTTAATATACAAATGATACTTTTATGATGTGTATCAATCTAACATAAATCTTGGCATTCAGATTTCTCCTAGCGAATTAGAGAATGTTATTGGAAAGCATCCACTAGTTGACGAGGTTTGTGTCATTGGAATCGCCGACCCTGGAGGTGACGTACCACGAGCGTTTATCACAGTCAAGAGCGAAGCTAGCCAACAGCTTGCGGATGAAATCAAGGAATTTGCCAATTGTATGCAGTCTTATGAACATCTCTAATGCGGTCAAATTATGCTAAGATCTAAGTGTATTTTTTGCATATTTTAGCCAAACTCCCGGGCTACAAACACTTACGTGGAGGTCTGTACATTGTTCCGGAACTGCCGAAAGGAAAATCCGGAAAAGTTACTAGAACTCTTGTTGCACAGATAAACGTTTAATTCGAGACTTTAGTATAAAAATGTTGCCTTAAAAGTACCCTTCCAATTATCTGCCGGTTCTGAAATCTAAGTTGTTAATTATAATGCACGAATACAATGCACTGTTGGAAAGACATTATTTTCCAGCCTAATATAACAATTGTGTTTCAACTAAAAGATTGCTTACATCAAACCGCTTCACCACTTTTCCGAAAGGTATTCCTCTAAATGAAAAGAACAGGCGGCCATCCCTGGACAACTCCGCAGTTCCTTGAAGGGTGCCCTGTTTGACGTCTACAGTGGGTTCAATGCTTTTTAGAGCAATGTCTTTAAGGGCATCGGGCAGTCTGATGCCGCGGAAAAGCCCGGCTTCCGTTTGAGCCAATGTATAGTCAAAAGCAACAATGCAAACCACTTTGAGCTTTGGATTTGTCGCAGATTTGCCATTTCTGACAATTGTTTGACAGTGTGACACTATTTGATTGATATTGTGCACTGTTTCAGCCGCAAGTTGAGTATGAAATGCTACCAATGATGATGCTCTGTGGAGCTTCCAAAAATATTATACGCTGGATGGACGTCTGACATCATGAAAATCATGAAAATTTCCTGTTTTTATCAAGGCTAATTTGAATAACCAAATTCCAGAGTCACCTTCATCTTTTAGAATTTTGTAAAGGATTTTTTAGTTGAAGTATCTACTAGAAGGATGTATGTTTGTATATGGTAGCTGCTGTCGATAATTAATTACGCTTGCTCGAGGGATTCTTGTTCAGCGGCTTCTATAAAAAATGTATTACTCTCCAAGAGAGTTTAGTATATAGCTAGTAGCTCATGTATAATTATTATCTCAGTGACCGTGTCCAGTAGCAGGTCTTCGCAGTAGCGTTTTACAGCTCACTAAACGCAAACAGCAAGACAAGAATCGATAATAATTACAGGTAAACAGCGGCGGATTCTCAAAGCGTTCCAGAATAGTGAGACTTTGAAGCACAAGTTGTGTGCGTATGTTTAGATACATGTGACAAGAAGATTTTTTTTCAATAGCCATGTAATATTCGGGTTGTAGTGTATTTTTCTGATTGTCAGCGGCCTGCCTGTAAAGCTTAGTTTACTTTTGCTGTGAAGCAAAAAATCTGCGAGTAATAACTTGTGTCTGCAGCGATGCAAAATAAAATCAAAGCTCACGCTTGCTTTTATCCGAAGCGTAAGCACATATTTATTTAGGTATATGTACCTATATAAGATCCTCCTGGGGTACCCGGTAATGCTTTCACTGAAAAATCATAGCGAGGGTAGGTTGAAAAACATAGCGAGGGTAGCGGGAGGGCCTACCCATGCTATCCGGGAGGACCTACCCATGCTATTTGATGTGATATCTTACCCATGCAAACACTCAGGAGAA